>PVJA010023384.1:0-33085 GCA_004027025.1 Myocastor coypus | reverse complement strand
TACATGATTTTCCTTATATGAGAATCCCAAATTGTAAGTAGAAAGTGAAGTAAATAAGAGAAATAAGTCTTTTTCAAGTGAAAAGGAATCAGGAGACAGAGAGAAGGGACAGGAAGGGAGAAAAAGGGATGAATAAAGGAATTAAGATGTGTTATAGGTGTGCACCTATTTTGTACAAGAAAATCAAACATTATGTACTGCAAATATGCAAACTAGTGTAAGTAAGTAAATAAATAAATAAATAAAGCAATATTGTTCAACCATAATTTTCTCTTTGAAAATTTCCGACACAATTTAGGATAGTATTTCACAAGTTTTACCATATTCATTTGAGCATTTAAAGAGTTGGAGAGTTGTCTACTCATGCACTCCTTTTCCTGGCTCGCTACTCACCACAGTGCAGCCTGAGACAGGGAAGCAGCTGGGAAGAGCAATTACTGTACAGATGCACCTTGAGGGCAAAGCAACACTGGCACAGGGAACAGGAAATGATCAAATCTGTGAACAGTTAGGAAAACTGCATGTTATGCAATGATTTTACAACCTACATTTTCAATGGAATAAACATGCGCTTTAGACAGTTCCAAGAGCACGAGTAATCTGCAATTTGCTAAATTATGAATAAAGTCACTTCCTGTTATTTCCAAGAACAGTTCACCTGTCTTGAGACTGAAAAATCACTTTGTAAGATTATTCATGACTTAAGGTCAGTCAAATGCTTTCAGTAATTCAGATAGATAATAGATCTTTCTTAGCATGGTGTAAACATTAAAACCTTTCAAGTCTTTAAGAAAATCATTACAGTTAACTTGAATGCAAATTGAAAATTTATATGCTTATTTAGGGTCGTGGTTCAGCAGAAAGGCCTGCCTACTAACAGAGGCTGGTTAGAGTTGGGACCTTTCCACAGAAACACACACTACCAGGCAAACTGCAGCCTAGACCTTGCCTGTGGTCAATCTTTCAGGAGGCTTTCCTATGAATTGCCTTTAGTTGCATGGAGAAGGTAAGGAAATCAAATCTCTTTTCTCCACTTTAAGTTTTTATATCATTTGATTTTGTTTTAGAATACAAACAATAGAAAAGTGCATTTTCTTCCTCTAACTCTTCTTGATTATAAAACTAATAATTTTTGAAGACTGACTATTTTCTTAGTATTTTCCCATGCTATATCCAACTCTCACAGCATTTTTGGAGCACATATCTTGTTACTTATTTTTTGTTACAATTGTTTTATCATTTGGATAAAACACAGGGAAGCTAAATAAAGTATTCATTACCAGAGAGCCAGGCTCTGCCCCTACCTGGTCTAGAAGCTATTTCTAGGACCACCAAAGGAGAGAATAGAGAACTTACATTCATTTCTTTAAAGACTCACCTCAGAAAGTAATAACTTTTATGTAGGTGTGCCTTTTAAAAATGTATTGGTACATGTTAGATATTCATAATGATTACATTTATCATATGGGATTTATACCTAAACAGGTTATATCTTGCCGCTTCTTTCTCTCTCATTCCCCTCCCCTTCTAATTCTATACCATTAGCTACAGCTGATGATGTGGGCACAGGAAGCTGGAAAGATCACATGTGCTTTACCTTCATAGAACACATTGACCTATAATGTCTAACTACAACGAGCAAAAAAGGAAGACTTTTATTGATAACTATCCAACCAATAACAAATTTACATAAAATAATTTAAATTAATTATCCTTATTCTTTTTTTTTTTGTCTTTTTGAGACAGGGTCTCGCTATACAGTTGAGGCTGGCCTTGTGCTCCACTTTTGTAGCCCAGGCTGGTCTCGAACTCACACCAATCCTCCTGCCTCAGCCTCCCGAGTGCTGGGATTACAGGCGTGAGCCACCACACCCAGCTGATTATCATTCTTAAAAAACGTTTTTCATGACTTTATCCGTGGAATCTCGTTGACATTGTTTTGTAAAATTAGATATCTTCTGCCTTGGATTAATGAGGGCTCACTTCTACTTATAAAGTCAGAAGACACACTTATCTATTGAAATACAATAAAATAAATATTATAATCACAAAAACAAACAAAACATTGCAATCACTTTCTATTTTATAACGGTAAATTGAAAACTTTTCTAACTGATTTTAAATTTCAGAATCTGAGGTAGTGGAGTACAGGGAATTTTGGAAAGATAGCAATAAGATTTTAATTTTTATCTTTTCACATTTTAGTTGTAAAACATTGGTAATTAGATATCTTGTCTGTGAAGCATGTCTAATAATAAATGCTTAAAGTGACTTAAAAGTGTTAAACTGTGTGAGTGTATATGCAAATAAATGAGTTCAAATGTGTTTGTATGCATAAATTATACATAGCATATATTTTTTTCTAAAAGCTACTTATTAATTATATTATGTGTGCTATGTTGTAACAGACTTTTATAATAGAGTATATATTGTAAGTATTACTTTCATATAGAAAATATGTATCTATGTTGATATTCTTAGTTTGTTACATCATGTTATGGTGATTTTTAGTACATATATTCTGTTTTAAAATATATGAGGTTTGGAAAGGGAAAAGAATCAAGGCTGCTATTTTTCAGAGGTGGCAAGCCTTTTACATTAAAAACTGAAGAAAATTAGAAATGAATTATTTAAATTAATGAACATTGATGCAAGGGATGAATTGCTATTTACCTATCAAATAGTTATTGAACATACGAGTCTGCTTGGGGTACACCAATAAAGGCAATAAATAACCTTATCCTGGTATAACCTATATTTTATCAGGAAATATATAGAGAAAAGAAATAATGGACAGAAAAATAGTTGATTGATGGATTAGAATGGGAATAAGAAGGCAAAGTTAGCAGGTTCCAATATAGTGAGATGAGGTATCATTCTATTTTAAATATAGCCCTTCCATTATCTGTCAATGAGAAAGTTTTCTGTATCGTAATTCTGGAGACTGAATGTTTGAAATCAGGATGTTAGCTCCTTTCAGAAGCTCTGAGGAAAAATATTTTCTAAGTTTCAAATGATTTCATGACAAGTTTTTTGATTGGTATATGTTTGTAGTGTTTAATATCTGATTCCCAGTGTAGAATTGGTACAGTTACAGAAACATCATAATTCCTTTTTCTATACACTTTCCCTCCCTTCTCCATTCAATTCTTGATTTCTTTTCTAGTTAAATAAGATCCATCTTTTTACTTTTTCTTATCTTTCATTTATGTCTTTATTCATAATTTGAGTTTCTCATATAAGATTCTCCATGTAATATTTAAGTTTGTGTGTCATATTTATTCATTTGACAATAGGTTTAAAAAGTGTGTATCCATTTTTCTACAAATGATTCAAGTTCATATTTCTTTATGACAGAGTAATAGTACTCTATTATGTGTACATATATTTCATTTATTCATTTGTCCATTGGTGGACATATAGGCTGCTTCCCAGGTTGAACAGTTATGAATTGTGGTGGTATAAACATGGGAACAAACATATCACAGAAATAGCTTGTCTTTAACCCTTACAGCAAGATGCTTAGAAGGAGAATAGCTGGCCTAAATAGAAGCTTTAAATTTGGTTTTTGGATGAAATTCTATTCTGATTTTTATAGTTATTAAGCTAGTTTACATTCCTGTGAACATAATATGAGGGTTCCTTTTTCCTTAGATCTTTGCTGGCATTTGGTACTTTAATTATAATTTTATTTTGCTTCATTTTAAAGACCATAAACAAAAACAAAAGCATAATCATATAGCAAAAACAAAGACAGAAACAGTAACAGATAATAACAACATTGTGTAGATTTTCAAAACAACAATACCAAATTAACAACACTTGTTAATTTGATGAACTTTTATCATGAAATCTGTTGCTTGGAATAACAATATAGGTATGCAAAAGTGGACAAATAATTGAATATTACCACTTGCTCTCAATAAACCTCATTGTTTTTTGATTTCTTGATTTTGACCATTCTTTCTAGAGTAGGTTGAAATGTTGATGTTGTTTTAATTTGCATTTCTCTAATGATCTATTATAAATACATGAAGAAATTGTCAAGCATTTCTAAATACTTTTATTAGCCATTTATAATTCTTCTGTGAAATGTCTATTTAAATTTCCTATTTTTTATTGGGTCTTTTATTATGGTGGTTCTACATTTCTTAGTTGTTTATGTATTCTAGATTCTCTGAGGAAGAGTTGACAATATTTTTCCATTCTGGAGATTTTATTTCATTCTGTTGGTTATTTCTTTTGCTGTGTTTTCTTGGTAATATTTCCTGTGCATTTGGGGTTGGTTTTAGAAAGTCCTTGCCAATGCCTATGAGTTACCATAGAGTCTCACTATTTTATCTTTGATTCACTTTGTTTCTTAGAACAAGATGAGTCTAGATTATCTCCTCTTCCTGTGGATTGCCAATTTCCTTGGCACCGTTTATAAAAGGGGCTGTCTTTCATCCTATGTACGTTTTTGGCCCCTTTGTGAAAAATGAAGTGGTTGCTTGGTGTTGTTTCTGCATCGTGCACTCTATTCCAGTATTGTCATATCTAGTTTTATCCCAGTATGATGCTATATTTATTACTATAGATTTGTAATATAGTTCCAATTCCAGGACTGTGATGCCTCTTGCTTTGTTCTTGTTGCCCAGGTGTCTCAGTTATTTTTATCTCATTGCTGGGAAAAATACCTGGCACCTAAAATTAAGGAAGAAAAGATTTAATTATCTCACAGTTAGTGGAGGGTTCAGGACCTACTCAGCTGGCTCCAAGGCAGGGTGATGCATAGCATCACTTTCAGCCATTCATGGTGGCTAAAAATAGCAAAAAAGCAAAGGGAAAAGCAGTGGTAACAGCGGCTAGCAAGCCTCTATCCTTTCCTTACATTTGCATGCAGGCCATCTGCCCCAGGCTGGGTGGAGCATTCAAGCCATAATCGAACATTAGATCATGAATTAATCACAAATTTGAGAAATTGTCCCTTAACTCCATGAGGCTTCTGGGGAGCAAGTAGACACAATTCATTATACCATGATTGCTTGTTATATTTTTGGTCTCTTCCAATTCTGTGTGAAATTTAGGAGTGATTTTTCTAGTTATATGAAAAATCTTGTTGGTAGTTGGATTAGGTTTATATTAAATCTGTACATTAATTTTGGAAATGTGGCTATTTTGACTACATTGATTCTATTAGTGTCCTCTTCATTTTTACTCTATAGTTTTTATTGTGAAGGTCTTTTGCTTTCTTAGTTAGGGTAGTTATAATTTCAGTGTTCTTGGTACTATGGTGAATACTATTTTTCCTTAATTTCTTTCTCAGTGACTTCATTATTAGTAAATAGAAATGCCACTGTTTTTATAGATTTTTGTATCTTTCTTCCTTACTGGAGATTTTTGATGTTCTATGGCTTTTAGAATCAGTTTCCTGTTCTTTGCCTTTATCTTCACAAGATCTCTCTCTCTCTCTCTCTCTCTCTCTCTCTCTCTCTCTCTCCCTCTCTCTCTCTCTCTCTCTCTCTCCCCTCACTTTGTGTCTCTCTCCACACAAGTTCACCATTCTTATAGAAATATTTTCATTGTTGGATTATATATGTGCTCTACTCCAATACTATTTTATCTAACTACATCTTCAATAACCACTTCCAAATAAAGCCATATACTGAATTACTTGTGATAGAAACTTCAAGTATAGATTTGGTAAAAAGCGCAATATAACACTGCAGAGAAAATGAAGAGGTAATAGAGAAAGAACATGTGGAAAGTATGAGTAGAGAAAAATTATCTCAGTTACTCTTCTCTCGTTGCTGGGACAAATACCCGACACACAAAATGAAAGAAAGAAATGTTTATTAAGCTCACAGTTACTGGAGGTTTCAGTCCATAGTCAGATGGTTCCAAGGCTGAGTGGTAAATGGCAGAGAACATCCAGTTCATGTCAGCAGAACAGCAACAATGGCAACAGAGAGAGAATCTGTCTTTCTTATATTGCGTTCGGGCTCTCTGCCCCAGGTTGGGTACAGCACTCACACCCAGAATCCCACCAATACTAAAACCTATAATTCCAGTGAGTCACCCATAACCCCAGTGGGTCATAAGTTAATTTTAATCTCTAGATGTCCCTACTCTATGACTGCATGAGGCCTTGGGAGGAACAACTAGACACAAATCATGGCATTCTGCCCCTGGACTCTCAAAATCTCATGCACATTTTTTTATGCAAGAGACATTTTAGTCCATCTCTAAGAGTTGCCAAAGTTCCAACAGTTTCAGTATTACTGAAAATTCCAAGTCCCAAGTCTCCTCTAAGATCCAAGGAAAACTCGGCAGTGAGCCCCTGTACAAAAGAAAAGTTAGACACATCCAACATTCAAAGGTACAAAGGGGAATACAAAACACTGGTACCAACACGAGTCTAAAATCCAGCAGGGTAAACATTAAATCCCAGAACATCTGAAGTAGTCTGCACTGAATTGTGGGCTCAAAATTGTGAGCCTTACATGGCTCCACCTCTATGGCATTGATGGTAGTAGCTCCCATGGTTTCTGTCTTAGGCTAGCTTTGCTCCCTCTTTGCAGTTTCCCTTAGATGATACACATTCCTAGCCTTTCCAAACTTCTGGGGTTTCCATTGAATTGGCTTCTCAATTTCTGCTTCACATACTGCCCTCTCAGGGCCACACTGATTGGCCTGCCAGGTCTGCTTCTGAAATAGAGGTGGAAGCATTGTTAACCTCACAACTCCTGCATTCCAAATGTGCCTAAAACCAAAGCCAGATGGATGATGCCAACGTCTGCTGCCAGTTTCAGGAGTAGCCAGGCTCCTTGCTGTCTTGGTTGTAGAGGTCAAGCGCCTGGATTGATGAACACTCTGGCCCTGATTCTGAGAAAGAAATTCTCCATGATGACACCATTTTGGAATCTGGTGTGGCAGCTGCTGCCATTCTGGAACATGGGGCTCTGCATTTTTTTTTCCTGAAGGCAAAGTCTCTCTCCTTTGCAATTCTGAGGCTGCAAAGGGTGGAGACTTTCTGCCTTCAATGATATCCTCAGAACATCCTTTCCATTCTCTTGTTCTTTTTTGGCAATGGAAATCCTCTTAGCTCTATCTTTGCAGTCCACAGATTTCTGGTGCTTCCTTTCTGGCCAAGCTCACCACATTTTAAATCATTCTGCTTGACTTTTTGCTCTTGATTTTAAACATAAATCTGGCTAAGAGCCCCCCGTAACAACCATGCCACTGCCCCAATATTTGTCTGCTTTCAAATATCTTTTGAAAGATTAATCTATTCATCATGCTTAATCTCACTCTTAGAAAAGGTCTCTGGGCATGAACAAAATTTTAACAGACTTTCAAGCCAAGTCATAGCACAAAGCATCTAGAGTCCAGCAACCAATGCAGTCCTTCTTCCCAGCAAGAACCTCCTCAGCCTGGACTCTATAGGCAGTCTTCCTGACAGTCTTCTGGTGTGGGCTTTGACCAGAATCTCCCCTACAAAACAGCCAAAGCTGTTCCAACTCTTCTCAAGTAGACAATGTATCCAAACATTTCCTATCTCTTTCCATAAACTACTTCCCAAAACTTGTAATCCATATGGTCGGGATTAGCCACAACACTGATTCCACTTTTCTTATACCAAATTCTGTCCCATTTACTCTTCTCTTATTGCTAGGAATGATACTCAACACTCAAAATGAAGAAAGGAAAGGTTTATTTAGCTCACAGTTACTGAAGGATGCAGTCCATATTTACCTGGCCCCAAGGCTGAGTGGAACAGGGCAGAGAACAACCAGTTCATGGCAGCAAACAGTAACAGTGCTACAGAGAGAGAGTCTGTCTCTCTTATATTGCATTCAGGCTCTCTGCCCCATGTTTAGTGTATCACTCACATCCATAATCTCAGCAGTACTAAAACCTATAATCCCAATGGATCACCCATAATCCCAGTGGATCATGAGTTAATCTCAAATTCTAAAAGTCCCCACTCCATGACTGCATGAGGCTTTGGCAGGACAACTAGACACAAACCATAAGAAAAAGCAAAGTTTTTTTTCTGTAAAAGGAAGGAGGAAAGTGCAGCAATCAGCAGCTGGAAGTAAATTTAAAACATTTATTTTTACATTTTTGAATTTTGTTGTATGTGTAAAGTAGAAAATTTCATCAAACTGATGCACATATAGATCTATTTCATACACTCAGGTGAAAGCAAGATGTTATTACAGGTGACAGAAGGAAAAATTCTGCAGTTATGTAAGCAGTACATTTAGGATCTGAGACTTCTGCTTGGTTATTTTTGAAATGAAGCTGAAAGCAATGTTTTTATCTCAGGAAGAGAAGAAAACAAATGCCCATGTTTGAAGAGATAGAGAAGATAAATAGTTCTTGAGAGAAGATTGATTGGGCTAGAAAATTTATCAAGTTTACATGAAAACAAGTATCACAGCTTCTATTGAAAGGCATGGTCATAGAAAATAAACACACCTTTATTTGGGTGTTTTTCATCAATCATGTTCTGCTGCAATCTAACACAAGTAACTGAAGAACTGAAATTTTCTTTGGGTAAATGTGACAGAGAAAGATAGGAATTTAAAATTGCATGCAAGGGATTGATTATAAATTGCCTTCATGGAACTTTTGGCTGGATGAAGAAGGTGGAGAGGGGGTGAATGGAGGTAAGATAGTGTTATGGTTTATGTCTAGTTGTCCCTACAAAGCCTCATGTAATCATGGGGCGGGGACTTCTAAAGTTTGAGACTTGACTCATGATCCACTGAGATTACGTGTTTCAGTACTGATGAGATTGTGGGTCTGAGTCCTTCTGGGATTATGGGTGTGGCCTAAGGTGGATAGACTGAGGTGGAGAGCCTGAATGTAATATAAAGAGAGACAGACTAATACTGTTGCTCTCTGCTCCCCTGGTTGGTCAGTTGCGTCTGTCTCAGTTGTTGCTGTTCTGCCACCATGAACTGGATGCTCTCTGCCCTGTTCCACTCAGCCTGGGGCCAGCCGAATATGGACTGAAACATGCAGTAACTGTAAGCTAAATAAACCTTTCCTTCCTTCATTTTGAGTGTTGGGTATTTGTCCCAGCAACAAGTAAAGAGTAACCAAGACAGACAGCATAAAGAATGCAGGCATATAAATCAGTAGTCCTATTGTGAATCTGCAGGCTATAAGATTTGGAATATCAAAGTGAGTGAGAGAGATACAAAGCTGTGATAAGTGAGATGTTGCTAGGGTAAAAAAAAGTTATGTATGAGGGGATATTTCTGGCTTTGATTATAGAAATGAGGTGCGAGCTTGAGGTACAGATAAAAAACATTTTTATATAAAGTTCAAAGCACTGAAAGCCAAAATTGATTAAGGATTATGTTAATATATATTGAAATGTATTGGCTCCAATAGGAATCAGAGCCAAGAAAACAAATTTAAAGAAGCTACTGTCCTGAGCACGAGATGAACAGTGGAAATGAGAAATAGAGTCTACTGAGATTAAAGAGGCATTAAGGAAGGTGAAGTCCTTGTTTATGAGTAGCAAGAGGTTTGAGGAAGGATGGGTTCCATGGGAAGCATTGCCCATCAGAGAGCCAAATTTCTCTTAGAACATGAAAATAAATATTATCTTTGAAGGATTCAGTATATAGAATATTTGTTGATAATAGACTCTTAATTCCAGAAGATACATTAGAAGCTTACAGCAGGTGGGGGTGGATATACAATATGATAGAATGTTGAGTGAGAAGAATATCATGGGGTTTAGAATGGCTTAGTTGTTACGTGAATGTGTGGAACTTCTTGTGCTTATGACTGTAATAATTTTTAGGGTTTCCTTAAGTTACCAGTAATGAGCTAGGCTACCAGAGTAAATACTTTCTGATTCATGGCTCCACAAGCCAAAATTTCATGCTAAAATATTCTGCAATGTCATTCTCTACTTAAGGGTTCTAGGGGAAAACCTTTCACTTTTCAAATTTCTGAAACATGCTATCAACCCTTCGGGTTCCTTGAATTATACATGTGTCTCTAGCCTATATGTCACCTTTCATCATATGCCATCACACTTTCTTCTCTGTGTGTGTACCTCTGTTTGTACAATTTTTGCCCTTTTTAAGAATACTTAAATTGGAATTGAACCAGTCACTGGACTTGATTTAACTAATTTATCTCAAATATTTATGTAAAAGTTCTAAAAAGTAATATTCTGAGCTATTGGATGTTAGGATTTCAAGGAGTATTTTGGAGGAGCAATCAACTCAATCTATAGCAATGATATAAAGAACAAGGAAGACCGTGTAATAAAGGGTGTTGGTAACTGCAGCTGGCCAGGCTATAAGATAAGCCGCAGAGGTAGGTGTGTAATTAGAACTATTTTATTAAATCACTTAGTAATAGATCAAAAATGTGAGTGCAAAAACAGGCTTAATTTCTATCTGTAGTGTTTTTTTTTTCCAAGAGTTTAGGTGTCCTTAGTTATGGTTAGCAGACTATTTCTTAGACATTTGTAATGTATTTTAAGGAATTTTCTTATACGGTGCAGTCTCCTTTGTGTTATGCTAACAAGTCACAGATCAACTATGTTCAGCTCTTCAAAATCACTCTGAGTAAGCCTGAAAATTTAGTTTGGGCTATCAAATAATTTGCTAGAAGATTAAAAAGAATCTTTTTTTCATTAGTTTCATTAGTTCCAGTATTTATCTACTCTAAATAATGACTACTTTAATTTCATGTGCATAGCTGTTGCTCGTTATTGAATAGCCAGTTTTAGCAATGAGAAAAATGAAAGATACTGGCTAAACTGAAATTCAGGAAAAGCCAAATGTGTTTCAGAATCTGAAAAGCCATTAGTTATCTAGGATGCAAAATGTTCTGTTAAAGAGTATCCTAAATCTTTAAATTGCAACATCTTTCACAAACCACTTGTGCTCTATTAGTTTCTATATATTCTTAGGCATGCTTGGGACTGAGTTTTAACCTTGAATAAATTCAATGGAGACTTGTCAAACAACACATTGGGTGAGTTGACTGGGGGAATAATTTAACAGGGTAGAATAATACAGATAGAGAAAACCTTTCTTAATTATTTTCACATTCATATATTAACTTAAAAATCTACTAAAAAAGGATTTAAAATATAACTTTAAAATATGAATCCATGCTATTTTCTTTTAAAATTCTTATTTTACCTAATTAATAAAATAATTCTAAAAATAAATAATGATTAAAAGCAAAACATGGAAATTTGTTTTCCATGTTTCCTTTGTTTTCGCCTTACCTTGCTCTTTAACACAAAGATAATTTAGTTTTGAGGCTGTAAGTAATTTGAATTTTATCCATCCAATATTTTACAGACCTATTTATATATAAAAAACCTGTGTATGCATAAATGTTTCTTAGAAAATATATTTATTGTTGTGTCATTTGTTTTCTTCTCTTGGCCATGTCTTGGAGAATTTTATGCTTCTACTTTACTATTTTAAGTCTTAAAGTACATTTATTTATGTGAAGATTCAATTAGTTCTGGTTGTGATGGGTATTCCAATAGTCTTCAGTTTTTTGGCAAGATATGTAATATTGTAAGGACCCATAATGGGATCCACGTCTATCTGTTCTGCACAACAGACCAATTAAGTAAAAAGAAAAGCTATTGAAGGAAGAGGTGTGACTTTATTGTTATTATTATCATTATTTCTTGTTTTAGAGGAAGTGTGACTTTATTAAAAAATCCAGATGAATAATAAGATGATGAACTCCTTTTCAAATCTTTTTTTTTTTTTTTTTTTAAATGTATTTGGCACAAGGTCTTACTATGTAGCTTAGACTCAAAGTGATCCTCCTGTTTTCAGTGTCTGCAGTACTGGGATTACAGGTGTGTGCCAGTATGCCTGGTCTTAGTGGCCAGCTCGGCATGCCCTCAGTGAGATCAACATGTCCTGTGGTACCAGGGATCAAGCCCCAGTCCCTGCACTAGCCTATGCAGGTGCTTAGTCCACAAAGCTATCTAGATGGCCCTCTGAATGGATCATGAGATGAAGTTGATTTGAGATTATTTTTACAAATGTGAGAGATAGATGTCCACAGATTAACTGAATCCTTCTCTTGGTGGCTAAAGCCTGATAACATATTGATGGTTAGGTACACACTATAGGAGGAGGTCCTGAACTAGGGACTGTAGTGGTTAATGCTGGCTGTCCACTTGGTCTGAGAGATGTTCAAGAATTTAGTAAAGCAACTGCGTCTGGGTGTCATGGGGACATGACTCTGCTGTGTGTTGATCAGCATTCTTATACCTCGCCACTTTCTCATGTGAGTTATTCACCCTTTGGAGCCAGTCATGCCCTTAAACTTGTGAAGCCAGGAGTCAAATGAAGCTTCTTTTTTTTTTTTTTTGTCTTTTTTGAGACAGGGTCTCGCTATGCAGTTCAGGCTGGCCTTGAGCTCACTTTTGTAGTCCAGGCTGGTCTCGAACTCGCACCAATCCTCCTGCCTCAGCCTCCCGAGTGCTGGGATTACAGGTGTGAGCCACCATGCCTGGCTAAATGAAGCTTCTTAAAGTTGTGGGTTTGAAGCATTTTGACCCAGGAATGGAAAAGCAAACTAATTCTTGCTCAGAGGAAATAAATCTGACCTTGATCATTTAATCATAATATGTTTTATAGTTTTTCAAATCTCAAGAAAACCGTGATTACTTTTGTCTAAGATCACTATTTTGTCAAGCAGCTCTTTTATTGATCAGCTTGCCCATGAGAGGGATCTTACATATTATGTAATGGGTGAGCTAGTGAGAGATGTTGCTCAGAGAGGATAAGCAAGCAATACCAGACAAAGTCAAATACAGAATTCTTAATTCTTGGCTTCACTTCGTTGTATATGTCTCTTTTAAGTTTATGTCTATTTTCTTGTACTTGATAGTAAACTTTTAACTCCCAAGGAATTTTAGCACTTTAATGTATATTGCGAAATTCCCTCCAGAAACACTGTATAAATTTAGACATTGAACAACATTGAGTATGGCAGTGCTTATTATGCTTCAGTGTTCCATGTCATGAATTTTATTATGCTTTTACTTTAATTTATCTTAATTTTTCTTTACATATCTTATAGTGTGCTTATTGAAGTATAAGCATTTTAAGAATTTATTTCTTTTATTATTTTATAGTGCTTTTGTAAGTATACAGATTTTTCTAGATTTTAGACAGAGAAGCCTCTATATATAGAGTTTATATTTTATGTGTCACAGCATTTTAAACTTGAGACTTCTTTATCCATGCAAATGATTTGTTTGTATTCATTTAAATATGTAAATATTTTTTATGGTTTTTTTTTTTTTTTCTATTTCTTGTCTTCAGTCTTCTTTGATATGACAGATACATTTTTCAATCATTTATTTATTTGGTATAGGATTTCACTACACAGCTTGGACTCCTAGTGAGCCTGCTGTCTCAGCCTCCCCACCACTGGGATTACTGCCCCAAATCACTATGCCTGTTTCCAGGGCTGGATGGTGTGTGTGGGTTCTGGGGCTGACATGGCATGTGATACCCAGGATCTAACTCAGGTCTTTGTGATTGCCAGGGAGGCACTTAGAACAGAGAACTATCTCCCCACCAGGGAACCTGATTTTGTAAAATTCTTGTTTTGTTTTAAGTAGAAGTCCTTTGTCTGCTAGAATTTTTTTATAATTCATGGGTTTTCATTTCATTCTGTAGGGTGATTTTTTTTTTTTTTGATGTACAAAATCATTTAAATTAGTTAAATCCCAGGTATTGGTTCTTTGAAATGTTTGCTGTACAGTTTTGGTTTTGTTCATGTACTCTTCCTATCCCTGTCTTTAAGATTTCTACCTATTTTCCAGTATGCTTAGTTTTTCTGTTTTAATATTTAGATATTAATCCATTTTAAGTTTTGTTTAGTGCATGGTGATAAACATGGAACTAATTTAGCTGCCTATGGCATTCCCGCTCTGAAGAAGTAACCCAAACAGCCATGAGGGAACCATGCGTGATGGCCTCTCTGGTTTCTTCAGGTGGATAATGGTCATAGTTGTGAACTGGCAGTCAGGGATACTCTCTGAGGTTCTATCAGAAGGCCCTCAATAGACACCAGGAATTTTCAGCTTGAGTAGGTATGATAGCTTTAATTCTGGAGGAGACAAACCAAGAAAACTATGAAACATGCATGGGTCAAATAGTGACATCAGCAGGATAATTATGAATACAGTTAAAATGATTTTAACCAATTAAACAGTAATAATTTGCTATCTTATTTTTTGAACAGCTATTGAAACATTATCAGAAGGATCTAGTATATAATAAAATTTTAAAGATTGTAATTATAAAAAGACTAGCCAGAAATTTTTGTAGGTCCATTAACAGAGATCTCTCAAATGTGAAGTTTAATCCCTTTATCTTCCATGACCATTGGGTATTATCTCAAACTTTGATTATGCATTCTCTAATCTCTCAAAAAATTATTCTTTAGAAGATACAAAACCCAAGTAATCATCCAACTTATAGCAAACATGCTAGGTTAATTTTAGGTTCCTTTTGCTGCAATCCACCGGATTTTGTGTATAGAGACACAGTAAGGCCTTAATTGTCCACTTCATATAGCCCAGGTGAGTTGAGCCTTCTCAGGGTTTCCTGCCGCATTACAAGAGAAGCCATCTTCATGTTCCTTGGGAAGGGCTGCCTTCAGGAGACCTCAAAACTAAGAAGTTATATCTTCTTCAATGGGCCCCAAGTATCTGACACAAGCTACGGAAGTCATTTTGTTTTGAATTAGTTGAACTCTTAAATTAATGGAATTACTTCTATGCGGCCCGGCGGGATGGCTCAGCGGTCTAAAGCACCTGCTTGGGAAAGCTTGGGCGGCATCAAGGACCGCGGTTCGATCCCCGGCACCACATGCTGCGCCAGCCCTGCCCTCGGGACGGGCTGAGCCAGCCATAAAAATGAGTGAATAAACAAACAAAGGTTCTGAAACAAGAAAAAATAAATAAATAAATAAAATTTAAAAAAAAAGACATTAAAAAAATTAATGGAATTACTTCTAATTGCATGCCTAAAATATGTCTTTGTTTTTATAATTGATACTCAAATTTATCAACTATTGGATTTTTAAGAATCATGGGCAGATATTAAATGCTACATTTAGATTTGTCATATTTTAACTATCAAGGTATACATGCCCTTTTAAATACAAAAGAAAACTCCACGTAGGGACATTTGTTCTTTCCTTCCTATTAGTACTTACCTTTTTTCTCTGTTTTGTTCACATTACAATAGCATGTGCAATGTGTTTTCTACTCAGGAAGTACACTATTTCAGTAAGACCACTTCAGGAAAAACTTCACTAGGGCTTACTCACTAAAGATGTATCACTTAAAGTATGACGTGATTTTCTAACACAGGACTATTTAAATTTGCAGCAAGAAGAGATCTGTGTTCAGTACAGTCTTGGACATGCTATGTTCTTTTTTTTTTCAGCTGTGTGGCTGTCTTGCAATAGTAAACACAAAAGTGCTATGAACTAGACCCAGAATTGCCACCCAACCATTTGTTGCTGCTCTCCCAAAAGAAAAACACGTGTCTAGGCACAAGGCAACTTAGGCAGCTGCCTGTAACTGGGGTGAAAATGTACTTTTAAAAGAAATGTATTTGGTATAGAACCTCACTACACAGCTGGGACACATAGTGACCCTCTTGCTTTTAGCCTCCTTAGTGCTGTGATTATAAGCTTGTGCCATCACACCTGAGTGCCCAGGTTGGCATGTTCAGGGACAAGTCCACCATGACATGTGGTGCTGGGGATCGAATCCCTGTCCTTGTGAGAATGTGGTTTTGAAAGCAACTGCTCTGTACAAATGCCTGTAATTTCACAGGTCTGCTGAACCCTGAATTGTACAAGCACTTTCCTCTTGGGGTGTTTAGGTGGGCTGAAAGAAAAGGAAATACTGCCAAAAGCCAGCACTCATGCCAAAGGTAACTGGACAAGATCACCTCAAAGAAGAGTTACTTTCTGTAACTATGGAGTCAAAAAAAGCAACAACAACAAAAAAGCATGTGTATCTTTCCTCCTTCTTGACAAACAGTTTTAGGTATTTTTTACTGGTTTTGTTTCACTTGTATTTCTGTTCAATTTAAGATTAATTGCTCTCATTTTTCTTTGTATGTATTCTTATATCATTTCAATGTATTTAAATTTTCCATTTTTTACTTGATATTTGTGTTAGTTCCCTGGTTCTCCTTTGAAATGTACAAGGAACAAATGGTTTTATTTTATTTTATTTCATTACTAGTATTTTTTTAGCTCATGTATTTTGTACAGAATCTCACTATACAGATCGGACTCTTAGCGAATATCCTGTTTTCAGCCTCCCCAGTGCTGGAATTACAGGCATGTATCATGATGCCTGGTTTCCACTGCCAACTCAGTGTGTCCAGGGTCAGGGCTGGCACAGCATGTGGTACCAGGGACTGGTACTGCACTTGACTAAGCAGGTGCATAGTCCACTAAGCTATCTTGCTGGCCCTAGAAATAGACGGTTCTTAAACAAACAAAACAAAACAAAACAAAACAAGAACCAAGAATTTATTTTGTGATAATTTCTGAAGCTTTATATTCCAAAATAAAAATGCTGTCACGTCAATAATCCCAAAACCTGGAAAAGCATTTTATTTTTCTAATTTCTTGTGGTTCTCTTTTAATTTACCATACAAGTGTATAATTATAATCTCTGTTGTCATTGGCTCATGATCTTTCCATGTGTATCTGCCTGTGCATTATTATCTTCTTATATAATACCTATCATATTGGATTAGAGCTATAATGTAGTCCAAAATGTCTCATGGTGTATGTGCAATGTTTCTCTTTCAAAATATTACCATCTGCTAATGTATGGTTAGAACTTCAATACATCTTTTTTGAATGGTACAATTCAAACTATGGTAAATACTCACTTGCTTCTTAAATAATTGGTTTCCCATCATTTGATAACAGTAGGCCCAAAAGACCCATATCTTATTTTTCTACGATAAATTTGTACTTTGGCAGATTACAGTGCATTTCAATAAGTTTCCCAATGGAAAACAAGAAACAAAAATATCTATGCTTGCTCACTTAGTATGATGAACAGCAAGGTGAGCGCATGCATTCATAACAGAATTTTTACCCACATTATGCTCTGCCTAACTGGTTATGCATGTTTACCCAAGCAGATATCATATGTGAAGAGAGCCTTGGGTGTGACAATTGATGCAACGCTTTTTCCTTTGGTGTACTTTTGCTTGGCTTACACTGTAGTTCACATAGGTTTTTATTTAATGCTATTTTGTTTAACAGCCAATGTGAAAATATTGATGTCTATTCTGAGAACTCAATACATAATATCTGATATTTTCTTTTACTGACATTTTGTTTCCTTGCCAATATAATAAGATGCTCCTGACAAAGCAGAAGAAGGGGGTGACAATACTGACATATAGTAAAAGAAAGCTAGGGACATTTGGTGTCAGTGTGAGACGTGCATAGAACATGCAATTGTCACGCGTGATGAATGCTTGGGTTTGACATTTGAAGCAAAGCTTATTTTTGTTGCAGGATTAAATTGGTATTTTTATTGTAGTTCATATACAATTTATTCCAAATATTGTCTTTTTGACTGTTAGCAAGTACCAAGAGATATAAAATGCTAATGTGTATACTAAATGCACAATATATATTAAGAATTGATCTTACTGATATTTTATGTTCATGCTAATGATACACTGTATAAAATAATAAGAATCACCTGACAAAACAGCAAGATCACTGAGATATCAAGTATGTTCTACAAATTGCCCGGAAAAAATAAAGATGTGCTGTTAGTACAAGAGGTGTGTGTGTGTGTGTGTGTGTGTGTGTAATATACCATTGTCATATGTGCAGACTTCCTTAGGTGTGAGAATTCAAAAGAAGATGATGTATTTGATAAGTGCTCTTGGTATTTTCATTGCAATTCATTTAAGAATTTATTTGTGTTATTTGTGTTGTTATATTTTAGACTTTATACACCAAAAAATGTCAATGTTAAAAATTCTGATCAATTTTGTAAACACTCAATAAATATTTAAAAATGCAATACCTTATTTTGTGGTGTTTTTTTCTTTTTCCTGCTAAGGACTCATTGTTTAATATAATAAAACTCAAAGTTAAAATTAATAATTCATCAATAGAAATATTTGGAAGAATAAACATGAGTCTGACAACCCATGTGTTTCTGTGCCTCTACAAAGAAATGGGTCTTAAATTCCATGGATAATGTTATAAATTTCCTTATAAATGTTATTATGAGTGAATCTCATAAGTATTGTATGTATCCTAGAAAAAAAGTATGTGTGAAAAAGAGTAATTAAGAGAAACAATAAATAAAAAGTATTTCTCCTTAGAAATCTTGAGGAAATTATTTCACTAAAGAGTATCAGAAAAAGCATGGGGAGATAAATGGATCAGCAGCAGAACATACTCCCAACACAAAGGGAACTATAAAATATGAAAATTAAGTAAATAAAAATGAAGAAGTTTAGTACTGTAGTATCACAAAGGAAATGAAACCTAAGATGATTAAAGAGTTTAAGAGGTTGATAGAATTTTGTAGTGAAGGAAAATCACTGGCAAAACTGTACAGCCAATCATGCAGAGATGAGACTGAAGGATGCTGGGAAATGAGACTGACTCAAACATGATAGAAAACATCATTCAGCATTATCTTGGAGAAATGTACTGCTTAGTGTTATAGATAGTTGAATTATAGGAAAGTTTCTTAAGTGAAATCTCAGGGAATACCAAAGTACTTATTTAAATTATATAGATAGTCTAAACTGGCTCTCAGAAATAACAATTTCAAAAGTAAAATAGACACTGCAAAATCACGTTAATTCTTTCATAAAGTTTTTGACCTGATACTTGATGCTCAGCTGTACTGAGCTGGGCAAAAACACCTAAAACTTGTATATTAGAAATTTTATGCTAAAACGAAATCTATGCTGAGTTTGCAGGGGCAATCAAGCTGATTAACAACCAGCACTGTCACCTACAAAATGCCACCTAAAAGAAAAAAAAATGAGCCAATGATCTTAATGTATGAAGAGAAATCTGCAAGAACAGAAGGCAAATAGGGATATACACATTTTTAATAATTCAGTGTCCCATAATGGTTAATTTACGTATATAACATTGAATTTTATGAATGAAACAATGGTTGTTAAAAATAAGGCAAGGACCTCTGGGAAACCTTAAATACTAGTTACCTGTTTATACTTTTAATACATTATTTATTTATTTATTTATTTTTAATTTTTAATTTTTAATTTTTTTTATTTTCTGTATTTTATGGAAGGGTCTACAGGGTGTTCATGGCCTCACTAACTAGATCAGACCCGTAGTGATCCACCTGTTTACAGCCTCCCAAGAGCTGGGACTATAGGTGCACACCACCTCACCCAGTCTCAATTGCCATCTCAGAGAGCCCTGGGGGTGGGGTGGCACTGCACGCCCAGGGATTGGACCCCAGGCCCCTCAGCCTGGCTGCAGTTGCTTTAATCCATTGAAGTATTTGGCTGGGCCCACAGTGATCATTTAGAAAGGATGCCTATGAATAAATTTTATGGCTTTATATGTGTAATTCTACATTTAGTTTTGCAAATAGCTTCCAAATGTTAAAAAAATTACTTAGATAATATTAGGATTTTATTTATTTATTTATTTATTTATTTATTTATTTATTTATTTATTTTGTCTTTTTGAGACAGGGTCTCGCTATGCAGTTGAGGCTGATCCTGAGCTCACTTTTGTAGCCCAGGCTGGTCTCGAACTCCCACCAATCCTCCTGCCTCAGCCTCTCGAGTGCTGGGATTACAGGCGTGCGCCACCACGCCCGGTAATATTAGGATTTTAAATAAAATAAAACAACAAATTTTAAATAATATTGATCTTTAATCATATTAAAGTTGGACAAGTAATTATGTTTACAATTTAGTTTACATGTTTGTGTAATTAATTCCAAGTTGCAGGAAGAATGTTTCTACAATGATACTATGTTTCAAGGTTAATAACTTGCACCTATTTGTTACTTATTTTGAACAAAATAGTGTATAGTATAGCAAGAGGGAGAAATGAACTCATTCTAAAAGTCTATGGAAGTTAAGACTTTGCTTGTAAATCTGATGTTCATGAAATAGAAAAAGACATTAATGTACTCTGAATATCCTGAGAAATTCTCTTTATGGAATTCTTTGAAGAATAAAAGCTATTCCATGCTTTTTTTTTTTTTTTTTTTAACTTAAAGAATGTGATTCATTACAAAATATCAAAGGAGTCACTTTCTGAAATAACACTATCAGACTTATTGGGGTATGATAACGGACAAATACTGATCATATAGTTGAGAATTTTGGTTACTGTGAATTACTTTCTCTTAGATTCCTTTTTTTTTTTTTTTTTTAATGCATTTAGTATAGGATTTACAGTGTCTTACTACATCTGCCTGACTCAGTCAGTGATCTTCCTGTTTTCAGCCTCCTAAATGCTGAGATTATAGGTGTGTGCCACCACGCCCAGTTTCAATTGCCCTGGGGCTGGCCCAGCACTAGGGATAGAATCCCAGTTCCTAAGCAGGCGCTTTAGTTTGCTGAACTATCTGTCTTACTTTGAAGTTCACTTTTTAAAATTCTGGGGAAAAATCAGAAGATTCTCCATTGCAGATTCTTTATGCCTAAAGCTAAATCAGCATGAGAGACATTCTCATTGAGGAATCTTAGACTGAGGGATATGTTCCTTGTATGGGGTGACAAAGCTGTTCAAAGTCTGAGTGCTGGTTAAGCAGCACATTGAATTGCTTAACTAACGTTTATGCTTGATGCAACAGTGATAGAATAAGTTATCTTCCTAAGATTGAGTGTCCTAAACTCAGTTGTCTTTGCATTCTGACTACTATTAAATTCTGGATTCCACAGGTTTTAAATTATTAGCTTAAGCAGTTGGAAATATTTTAGTCCAGTTGTTTGGTTGGGTACATGAAACTTGGGTCTCAATTATATTCCATGATACATTGCTCTGAGAAAATAGTAATGGCTTATTTTTGATAGGTTTCTGAAGATTTAGAATGATAGATATGTTGAAATGAATTCACTATATGCAATTCAGTCATGTATTGCCACAACACTCCTCAGTGGCCAAACTGATCCTTGGAGGTATCTCTCAGAAAAAGCTCTGAAGAAAAGATTGGTGCCTGGAGCATCAGCTTTCTTCAGTGAAATTTCCTGGACCATGAATGGTTGTCATTTGTCACCAGGTAATATTGTAGTTTATATCAAGAATGTATCCCAAAGGCCTCACTGAGAAAGTTTTCAAAAAGCAATTGACTCACAGGAGCAATATGGCTGACTTGCTGTTACATCATAAGATCTAGCTGGAAGAAGTGGAATACTGGGGCAGTGACTTAAAAGCATGTGTTTCCCTTCTTGCTTCTCCCATAACTTTGCTGTCTGGCCTCCAAGACACAAGTAATTTTCCCTCACTGTGCCCTCTGTCATGCTTCTGTATGCCTTTCAGCTGGCTGACCATGGAATGAACACATGAACCAAAATAAATTTCTCTTCTTTTAATTTGTGAGTGCTGAGTTACAGTTTGTTACAGTGTCAAGGTGGCTAAGACAATGACATAAAGAGAACATCCATTGGGATAAGGTCCTGGGCTTCATATTGGACTTAGCCACACAGAAAAAGTGGAAGCAGTTCTAAGTGTCAATGTCTACATGTGCTTAACAAAATGGTTAACATTCTGAAGTTGAAGTTTCATTATTCATGTTACTTCTAGAACCATAAACATAAAAAAAAAAAGTAACACCTCACTAAGAGCTTTGTTATACTGGATAGTTGAAGAAAGTCTATCATGGGAAAAAGAAAATCACTGATACCAGACCATCCTGAGGCGACATGAACTGTTGCTATTTTCCATATCTGAATCACTTCACATTCCTTTGGGTGAGTGAAATCAGCTACTTCTGGGAGTGTTTCGTGGATTAATATCTTTTGGTTATACTGTATATTTTCTTGCTATTTTTCCCTAAAGCCTCCAATAATCCTTTATCAGAGTCAGTGTGTTCCCAGTTATACAGAGGTTAATTGGCTATTTGCTCTGAGCACACTGTTTCCTGGGGCACAGAACTGCATTCTTAGACACAACTGTAACCTCATCACTCTGGGAGTCTGCAGCAGGATTAAAAGTTCAAGCTCAGTTTGAGGAACTTTGGTACATAGTGAGATGCTTTAACATTTAGAAGTTATAATATAGGACTGAAGCTGTAGTTCAGTGGAAACAGCTGAATTTAGCCACTTGGGTTACAAAAGTGTTTTATTCTATGTAGTAGAGCACCTCATGGACATCTGTTAATAAATTGCTAGTTCTGCCTCACCAATGGACCACGGACTTCTGAAGCAATTCTGAAATACCTCTTTCCAAATGTTTATAAGTGTAACTGTCATTGTAGCAAATTACAAGGTGGTGACAGAACTTGAGTCTGACAATCATGATAAAGTAAAGTGCTTTCCACCTAAAAACTTTGAGGGACTGTATTCCTAGAATCTGGAAAGTTTTCTGTCAAGAGATTAAAATTAAGAGAAAACAAAGAAACCTGTACAGGCATATTTGCTAGGATATCAGGTCTCACAAATATTGATTGGCATCCCCTCATGAAGCAAGAAGCATCACCTAATAAGATATAAACTGAAGTAAATTGTAAAACTGATGTCCTTGAGAGTGTACCATTATAAATACAAATAGAGGCCTGGTACAAATCTGTAGCTAGGAGAACAATCATAACTACTCATACACTGTTTGCTCTGTCTTTTAATTTCTTACTTGATCACAAAATCCACCCTGGCTTTGAATTTACTTAGTAGCCTAGGCTGGACTCAAAGTTGCAGTGATCCTGACTCAGCCTCCCCAGTGCTTGGATTATAAGCATGAACCATCATGCCTTGTTTGTGCAAATAATTTGTAAGATTACTAAATTCTACAACTTTTTGTAAAATTCTGAATAGTCCATCTTGTTTTATGACCACTTTATTGCATTCAATTACAATTTTATATATGTCACATTATCTTGAACTTTTGAAATTACATTAATTTTTTTAAAGTTGCCTTTAATTGCCTGAATTACATCTATTATTTCTATTAAATTTGTCCCTATATCATTTTGCCTTGGTTTCTGTCTTCATGGTAATCTACTATATTTGCAAAAATGCCTGCTGATATTTTCAAAAATGCCTGCTGAATGTATTTAGGAATGAGGTTTGAAAATGATTATGACTTTTTCTGGAATATCTTTCTGTTTTAAGGGTATAGATCAGTTGTCACATTTCTTTGTCCTGAAGGAGTGGATGGGCAATGAACTCTGGGTAAGTAAATGGAACGTGACATTTCGCTTAAAGAAGACTCCTCTTGAATTTGGACAGAATAAGTTTCCCTTATTTAATTTTTTTCCAGAAGGTATTGCTGTGTAGCTCTAATAGGAAGGCGTTATGACTGACTTTGTTATGTAACAAATACTTTTATAAGATGTGTAGTGGTGGACTATTTTATGTGCACTTTATTCTTAAGCTGTTTTTCTAGCATATATGGTTCAATAATAAATTATGCACAGCAGAAATTGTTTTCAAGATGTAGAATCACATTATTGTCCATTACTGTCCATTTTCTTATGTGATTCTTATTGGTCTTCCACAAAGTGTTGGATTTTATGATTCTTTCCCTTGAATTTAGATGCGCTAAATTAGATCCATACAGATAATATAAGAAATTTTCCCATATCTAGCTTTATAGCCTTAACCATATCTGCAATGTCCCTTTTGTTATGTAAGGATTTAGGGCATGGATTTATTTATGTGACCATTATTCTGCCTATCAAAATAGATGCAATAGATCCTAGTAATTGATAGTACAGTATTATTAATAATTTCCATATCAGCCCTGAGAAAAAATGTACGTTAGAGATTTTGCTCATATTCTCAAAATAACATTATAGTAATTTTAGTATTAGACTCTTAAGCCAGGGAGGTAAGTTTTCATGGGTTTAAAGCACAACTCTTTCAACACAGTTCTTTTCTTCATTTTTCAAGTTAAGTTTTCTTTTTCTAACCTCTGGAGAATAAATTAATCAAATGATAAAACCATCATAATAACAACCCAAACAATAACAACAGCAATGATTGCTCATCTTTCCTGACAGTGTAATACATGTGCATTATTACTTATAAGATGTTTTGTAGCTCCAGGAAAATTTCATTGTTGCCCAGATATTCCAGACAGAAAGTTAGAAATTAAAACCAAACATGAATGACTTCACTGTCCACAAGTTTTCACTACTTTAATTGTTAATCATTTTGAAGTATAATTTAAATTATATGATATATAACTTTGAGTTGGAAATAGAGAAAATTGGAGTTAATGTAAATTATGAATATTGCTACTATTACCTTACTAATATGAAATTTACCTGTTTCATATTTATTTTAAAATGTAGTATCTAATTAAAATTTGGCTGAAGAAAAAAATCAGTCATAAATATTATTAAAGATTTGATTAGACTATTTTACATCACTAAAATATTGTTTTAGTACTATTTGATTTTTTAGGTCTAGTACTTTGTATTTACTTAAATTATCAAATGTAATTCTATAACAGATTTGAATATTAAAGTGAAAAAATAATGCATTTTGTTTAGGTTCTCATGTGATTAAATTTTTAAAAGTCTTTATTAAATATGGTTAGTAATTTTTCCAAATTTCTGGTTCTCTGATATTTACCCTGTACCTAATTTATTTATTTATTTATTTATTTATTTATTTATTTATTTAGTGCATGCAAAGATTTTGGATAGGTATAACTGTGGATCTGTGTTACATAAACATATACTAAAACAAAATTGTAAATTATAGAAATTTGTAAAACTATTATACTGTCTTGGTCATGCTAGGGTGTTAATCTTGGTGAAAATATAGTTGAAAATGCAAGATCAGAGCCCTCTTTTGAGTTTCTATAAAGCTCTTTTCAGAAAGAACAGTGATTTTGCTAGAGATGAACTGTGCGACAACTAGGTTAACCATTTAAAATAAAGCACTTTTACACATAGATGGGTCAGGCTTACTAGGCCTGGTTGCATAGGCAGTTTTGCCTCTGCTTCTTATCTCCAAGGCTAGACTTCTCACCTTATCCTTATTTCTCACCCTTTATATTTGGATAAAAAGTTATCACATGATTAATCAACTTTTATTGCTCATGATGTATTGACAAATGTCATTTTCTTGACTTCAGCTGCCTGTAATAAAATTGACCTTATGGTATTAGAACTTACTACCACTTTACTGTTTCTGGGGATGGAAAAATATGATGATACAGTTCTCAAAAGTCGTTTTTCATCTCATTTTACTCCTCTATTTTAGAAGAAGTTTGGCTTGACTTATCAGTGAGATGGGTATGTAGATAAAAGAATCATTGGAGCTACAAACCCAAACCACACAAAATGCCAGTAAAGATTAAGAGCTAGCCTGGAGGGCTGAGGGCAAGTAGGATTAAGGAAAGCATTGCTAAAGGAATGTGTGCTCTGATCCTAGTCCTCCCTATACTCTATTTAATTACTTAGAGTATCCTTAAGGTCAGTCACGTAACAGATCGTCTTAACCCACCCCTGGCCCTTACATGAATTCCTGCACAGATGTCCTTCTTTGATTCCTTGTCCTTGCTTCCTGGTTTTATCAATAAAATGCCATAGAAGCATTAGTTCTGGTTTGTTTTCCCTAACTTTCTCTCACACTAAGGTTTACTGAGTAAAAATAGTTCCATGGGTCTCTTTGTAGTAAAATTGGATATGAACTTTTATGTAATTGCTCATTCTCTTACCATGATGGTCACATACAACAACACCCTGCTCTTCACAGCCATGAGATTTGAAGGACATCATTCCTAATTAATATCCGATAACCTATGTTATTGCCTTATCTTTGACTGATGAAACAGCTATGCCTCCATTGTTGTCCACAATTTCCTCTATGAAACTGTTCTGTGGTTTTGTCAAATCATACTCCTAAATTTCAGAGTGAAGCAAGGACTTTTTTCTTTGGTTGTGTGACAGACACTTTTGTGTGCAGCTTTGTTTTCCATCTGAGCCAAAATTTTGAGCTATAGAGGAGTTTGAGGATCGCAAATATAATGCTCAGGCTGACATGTATAATGATAGCTGTGATGACTATAATAATTATCTCTAAGGACTAAGAGTTGGGCATAATGTCCAGCATAGGCATGCTGGACAAAGAATGATTCATACTCCCAATAAGACATGAGAAGATGGCACAGGATTTTATCATGCTACTCAGGATGACATGAATTGAAAACTTTTGAATTATCTCTAGAAATTTCCATTGAACATTTTGAACAACGGTTGACAATGCATTACTAAAACTACACAAAATGAGACCACAGATAAAGTGGGTTACAGGATGAACATCAATGTAAAGGAGAAGGCATAAACTCACAGGGGAAAATGAACAGGCTGGCAAGACTTCTGAGAGCAGTGAGAGAACCCAAGGGTCTCTACAGTATCTAGAATTGAAAACTCAAGCAGGTACTTCTAAAAGTGGGGCCTAAAGAAAGACTGAAAATTGGAAGCATAGTTGAGAATCCACCGTTATAGAGGTCTCTAATTTCCTCTCCCACTTGGCATAGTCAGATGATTGCTCCCTGCTTCAAGGGGAAGGTTGAAGCCCTGGTTTCTAAGGAGGATATATCAGAGAGACATTGGACTAGGGAAATCTACATAGTGCATATTTACAAATTTCAAGCTTACTCTCACTAGTGAGCTCTTATCGAAAGAATATTCTATGATAATTCTGAGAAATTCAAGAATAGAATCCAAATAATTGAAATTGGGATTTCTCTAATAAATGAACACAATCAGAAATAAAAAGTAGTAGTAGAAAGATAAATATTTAAAATGATTAATGCTAATTGTAGAGATAAAACACAAACTTATAAAAATATGGTACCATATACTTCATAAATTAACAATACATGTTATGTTCTCACATTTTTGAAGGATGAAAGCCCTTGATTAAACTGTCTACTGTGTTACTTCTTCTCAGCTCTCTTTCTTGGGCTTAGCGATGGTCATCACTCTATGCATAATATGTCCTTCTCTTTATATGTCTATAGCTATTTTCTTAGGAGGAGACAGGTCATATAAGAATAGGACCCACTTTAATATTCTCATTTCAGTTTAATTGCCTCTTTGATTTTATCTCTAATTATTGTGACATTTTAAGCTATTGGAAATTAAGGTTTTAGGATATGAAGTTTTGGCAGCACAATTTATCCCACAGAATCTGCCCTGCACGTTAAAGTTAATTAAATCACCTACAAAGTAAATTGTAAATTTAATAGTGAATGAACAGATAGAAAGACTTTGACAGAGTTCTTCAGGATGAGTGCATAAATATTTTACAGTATAAAATGATGACCTCTAAAAAAATTAAAATTATGATACATTTGTGGACAAGAGTGCTTTGAGTTTTCTGTTACAAAGACCTACGAAATGCCTATTGTATCACCATTAATTTCTTAAGCAAATACTTAGCACAGTACCACAATAATAAAAACACTGAAACATTAGGGCAAAAGATGAAACTATAAAAATCTTTTAGAGAAAGAGAAAGAAAATTAGATTATGTACAAAGGCTATAAACCTGAATACCATTCAAATGTTTAAAAGTAAACTTGGGAGTGAACTTGAAAATATGCCTTCAAAATTTGAATGTAAGTTATGTCTACCCTAGAAAAGTATTGTGAGGTAGAAATACCACTTTCTTAGAAGAATAGAATAGTGACATTTTTCATCCAAGGAACACCCTCTCTCCATTCCTTTTCGTGGACAATTTTTGGAAAATTTTGGAGGTGGTATTTTTAAACTGACTGATTATACAAATTGATAATTTTAACATTACTTTTCATGACCTTCCAGTAATAAATTTCAAGTTAAACCTATGAATTATTTCATTTAAATTACATTTGTGTTATTTGTTAATGAATATCTGCATGAATTTGTTCAGTTAAGAACAGTTCTCTTTGTGGGACATTGTTCTATTTCCTGTTATGCTGTTTTCTTAGGTGACACAGTCAGGTCTTTAAACTCAGTCCTTTCATAGCTCATATTCTCAGCTTTGCTTTCTTTCTTTCTTTCTTTCTTTCTTTCTTTCTTTCTTTCTTTCTTTCTTTCTTTCTTCCTTCCTTCCTTTCTCTCTCTCTCTCTCTCTCTCTCTCTCTCTCTCTCCTTCCCTCCTTCCTTTCTTTCCTTTCTTTCTCCTCCCTCTCTTTTTAGCACTGGTAACTAAACCCAGCTCTCACTCTAAACTATGGTTCCAGATGCCAAGACCCTTTTCATATGTTATTTTGTTTTTATTTTTGAGACAGAATCTTTCTGTGTTGCTGCATTGCCCAGGCTGGGCTAGATCTTGCTTTCCTTGTGCCTTAGCCTCTCAACATGCTGAGATCACAGGTGTTTACTCTCTTGCCTCATTCTTTTTTTTTTTCTAATTAAGAATGACTTTCATTATCACTAATATGATTTTTCTCATCAAAGTAGAGGTTTGGTTTAAAGCTGAATGGCTATTACATGTGTTTAATATACTGAAAGCAGGTCATTGGGAACTCTTATCTAATTGCTTTTCTGTGTTACCTTTGGCATCTTAAGTCTTAGTAATCAAAAACCTCAGGGCTGGCCAAATATCTCAGTGGATTAAAGAACCTGCAAGCAGGCAAAGGGCCAGGGCCTGCTGTGCTGGCCCTTGCTCCCAGGGATGAGCAGGGAGGGCTATTGAGACTAGGTGTGGTGGCACTCTCCTGTAACCCCAGCTCTTGTGAAGCTATAATCAGGCAGATCACGACCAGTATGATTTAGTAGTGAGAACTTGAACACCCTGTAAACCCTTCCTTAAAATACAAAAAAACAAAACAAAGAACAAAGCAAGAAAAACTTCATTTGTTTCATCTAAATACTCTTGTGTTGATCCAATTATTTCATGTAGATATTCCATAATAATTTATTAATAATAAATAATTTTGGCTCATTAGAAACTATTTTCAAATTTCCCAACAAATTCACTATGTGGTTTTAAGATACACATAAATTTCTACCAAAAGTAATTTATTGCTTAGGACATTCGCAGGTTATATTTCTTTTCCTTTCATAATCCTTTACCTTTTTACCCTTCTATATATCTTACTGATACAACTTGAGTTAATTTTGGTATTTTCAAGAAAGTGCTATAAAATTGAATCAATAAACAAATGTGTATTCAGCAATAGTTTTCCTTCAGGCTTTATATGCCTTTATTATTACTTATAATTTAACATTTACTGAACCCTAAGAATCATATTCGCTCTTTGAAACAGAGATGTGTCTGTGGTCCACAGACTTGTATGCTCAGGACAAACTTAATTTTGAAAAATTTTCAAAGGTAAACTTCCTTATTAGGAAGTTTATTAAATCAAGAGAAAATAGACCATAAAGTTTAAGGAAACTTTGTGCTAAGCTTATTTTCCCTTATGAAGTTTTGACAAATGTCTACATGAAGAGTAGAATCTTTCTAAAGTATGACTGACATTCCAGAGGATTAAGTAAAGGTTATGACTTTGGTATCTGCAATATTATATTACAGGCTTGAGTTCCAAGTGAATTTCAGTCAAAACTGTGTTGAACTGAAAAGCTATCTGACCCAGATATAAAATCATTTGTATTTCAAAGCAAATATTTTAGACAATCTCGGTCTGTTTCATTGTTGTTGCAAATACATAGTTTTAGCCTGAGGACAGAGGGCTGAGTTTTCACACTAATTTTAGTTGAGGAATTTGGCAGTGTCACACACTATTCAGAGAAAGTCTACATCCTGGTGGTATTTCTATAATCTAGTTGTCTTCTCTTAGTTTTTATGAATTAGATATAGCATGATGAAGATTTGGACTCACCATAGCTATGAGGAATACATATTGCCTAAAAATTATCTTTGCTTTAGAAAACTCTACTTTTACTCTGGTAGGTTTGGAATTAAATTTTTTACTATAACAAAATACAAACTGGGCTGGGTAGATAAATACTAGATAGCTAATTGCTAATAGTTCACCATTTTCTTCTGATTGTCTTCTATAGAATCTGATGAACTAATATATCTTTGCAATATTTTTTGGTTTTAAACCTTTATTTGTTTATGTTATGGCCAACTCAGCCTGCCCTGGGGTGGGCTGGCTCAGTATGTGGTGCCAGGAATCAAACCAGGGTCCCTGCGGTTGCCTAAGCTTGTCTAAGCAAGCACATTAGACCACTGAGCTATCTCACTGGCCCCCATTTTTGCAATGTTAAAAGAAAAACATTTCTAGTTTAAAACAAAACCAAATGGACCATAAATTCTATAATTTCAGCCCAAGTGCAATTAATTAATGATATAATTTATTTTTGTTAATCACATATATACAGAGAGAAAAAGCTTGGCACTCAGGTTTCCTGAAGTTAAAACTTTGCCTCCTAATACTGTAGTAATTAAAGTACTCAACTCAATTCTCATAAGCAAAGTCCTTGCTGTGAAAGAGCTTCTTGTGAACTACAGTGTCAGTATAAAGTTTCTATGTGAGTAAGTACAAGCTTCAGTGGTGAAAGGGACGTGTTAGCCCATGGCAAAGCTATGGTGTTAGATCCCGTCACCTTTTAAATTATAGAAATGCCTGATTTAAACAGGCTTATGAATGAGAAAGTTATTATCTCCCAGTGTGAGAAGATTAAGGATAAGGATTTGTACTGTAAAATATGACTTGTGTCTCTCTTAGTTTTACTTATTTTTCACTGCTTAGCATCAATGTTTGCTCTTTAGAAATTTAACTTTGGCTGCTCTGGAAAATGTTCCAGAAATACTGCTGTCCTGAAGATAATAAGGATTGGCTCATTTTTGGGTCTGATATAAGGACAAGAAATGTTACTGAAGTGCTCCTTTGAAGCTAACTTTTCTCTCTCAGTGTTATTCAGGATTGAGTCACTTGACTTCCATAAACTGTTCACTGTAACAAGATTTGTTGTTGTTTTTTGTGGTACCAGGGATTGAACTCAGGACTAGAACCTTACACTTGCCAGGTAAGTGCTTATTCTACTGAGCTATCTCCCTGGTTTGATTTGACTTGTACAGAGATTATAATGGAATTTCCATGATAGCTATAGGACATTATTTGTTTAGGGTAACAACACAAATAGAAAAACTAGCAGTTGGTCTTCTTTGTCCCCACATACAACCACAGAAGAAATTGTTTAAAAAAATGTTTCTGTGTTAAATATATAATGCCATTATTTTCTAAAGACAATACAGTAAACAACTATTTGTATTGTACTAGATACTACATGTAATGTAGATATTATACATACTAACAAGAATTGCATATGTAATATGCAAATACTGCTTTTGGTGGATAAGCAATTTTGCATGTACAGATTTTGCTATCTGCAGGGTTCCTGGAACCAGTCCCTTGTAGATACAGGGGAATGAATGCATCCTAAATTGTGCTTTTCAGGAGTGGATCTGGGGATGTGGGAGATATGAGCGAGGGGAAGTACAAAGCATAAAGATATATAAATATATATATTTCCATAATGAATGTATTCATATATAGCATCAATATATAAAACATGGAAGTAATACACTGATAATGACTTTGCCTTTTTAGAGTTAATCCATTATCATGTCCATGGAGTATCTTTTACTTTCTTGTTTTGGACTTCATAACCAAATTTTAATTAACAATTTCCTTCTATTTTTGTCTGATAAAAATCACTGTAAAATTTCATATATTTTTCCTTCATACATTTTACTTTTAATTTCTTCTCTAAAGATGGATATTGACTTTTTAAATTTTTCCCTTAATCTATAAATAGTGTTTTTTACAATATTTGAGGAATCAACTTAGGTAGTTCTATAAAGTTCTTCAAGTTTCTTTGTGCATTTTTGTTATCTAGAAGAATGTAATGCTGCAATGCAACACACACAATCTGATGATATAATTATAAATATTATGTAATTTAATGACAAATATTTTCTGTATATTTCAGAACTCTTCCTTTATGACAAGCTCATTGACATTGTAGTGATAAATTTTGCCAGTTTAACAGTTTAAAAATTTAGAACAATTTATGGCTCTTGGTCCTTTCTAACACCTAGAAAATTAAGGCTACACCATTAGATTTGGTCTGGCTTAAAATCGTAGAATAAATGAGAGAAAGAGCTTTTCAATAACGTCATCCAAACTGTTATTTACAGACAAAGATACACTCCACTAAGTTTCTTTTTGACCATGATGAGGTAAGTAGAAAAACGAGAATAAGTATGTGGTCGCACTGTTCGTTGAATGGAATATAGACCAACGTATCCATTAAACAACACACAGAACTATTTGCTGGTGAAGTGATCTGCATACTGCCCAAGAACATAAAAATTTGGAGCTGGTTTGTCAATTCGAATGAAAAAGTAACAACAAAATGAAACAAAAAAATTAATTTATTTCAAAAAAAGATTGAAATCTAACTGTAATTTTATACAGTAACCTGTATAAACTAGCTACTGAAAATGATTAAAAAGCCATTTTTGGAGAATGGTACTAATTTTATTGACTGATTGACTGATTGATTGATTGATTGATTGATTGAGGGACCTGGGTTCAAACTCATGACCTTGTACTACCAGGAAGGCACTTGTGCCACGGATCTATCTTCCCAATCCCTTTTGCTTCGTTTTAGATAAACATTAAAGATATTTAATCTGAAGAGGTTTAAATTGTTTCACACCTCTTCTGTTCCTGTCCACATATGTTAAGGAGACTGTTTTCAATATTATGTATATCACTGAACTCGTTTAGAGATGCATTATATATTCTAATGCAAGCAATAAATTATATATAATTAAGTTAAATAAATTAACAAAGAAAACATAAAACAAATTTACCATGTTAATACATTACTGATAGACTTATTGTATAATCAAAATGC
>PVJA010023383.1:0-33091 GCA_004027025.1 Myocastor coypus | reverse complement strand
TCAACTTTCAAAGAAAAGAAAGGGGAAAAGAAAAAAAAAAGTAATGTTGATTTAGAAGGGTTAATGTTTAATTGTTTGATCAATCTTATATACCTATATGTATTAATTTAAACTGATCTGATGATGAAAATATGTAATATAACCATTGTTAAATTTAAACAATAAAAAATTGAAACTTGAGAAAAAAAAGTAAACATTTGTGTTTTTAAAGTAGTCTTTCCAAAACTTGCTTACAATGACAACTTAACAATTGTGACATACATTTCCAGGGATAATTACATAATATGTTAATCAATTGATTAACTTATTTATTTTGCCTTCAGATAACACCAAGAGTGCCACACAAGCATTAATTGGTCTTGTTTTGGGCTGTCTTCTCTAAGATTTTTTTTTGTTGTTGTTTAGAATGTTTAGCCTTTTACAATAAATAACAAAACTGCCTTCATTTCCCTGTCTTTCTGTAAGTACTGAGATGAGCAGTGATTCTTTTTTTTCCCCCTGAACCATAGTTACAGGAGAATGGAAAATGATAACTCTTGTCTCTTTTTTATTTTTTATGACTTTTAATAAGAAATAATATTGATACAGTTTCAAAATTTGTTCATAGCACAGCTACAATAATTGATACAATGCATACTGTTGTCTTCATAGTAGCTGTTCAGAGTATAAGATGCAGATATAATAACTCTTCTAAATACTATTGGTACAAATATTTCTTCCCAATGAACTAAGAGAAAGTAGTTGTATGCATAGTCCAATATTTCATAATAGTGGGTTATTGGCAGAACTGGTAATGTCAGAAGTCAAATGTTGACTTGAGCCTTTTACAGCTCAGCATACTAATCTGGCTTTACTTTTTATGCCTCATGGTTAAACTTTTCTGCTGGATGGCTAAGTCCAAGTTAAATCAAGACCTATATATCAAAACATGTAACTTTTGCATCTGACAAGGTCAGTAAATCCCCTCATGGATTTATTTTGTAACCATGCACAGTGCTTTGTAGAACTGTTGTCAGTGTCAGCCATTTGAATGAGTCATGGCCATTGCTTGACCAGTTTGCTCTCTGTGAAAGCCTGAGAGAATGTTTTCTCTCTAGGTGACTCTCCTTAGGCATACTATGCCTCATCAATCTCTTTCCTCTGTGGGCCCATAATCTTCTTGAACAAAAAATTTGGGAAATCACTGAGTTATAGGCTGTTGTAGTATAGGGTCTCTTATGTCCTGAGTCCTCACTGGCTTTGAAGGGCCAGGGTCAAAATGTTGCCTAACCTTGTTGCCCTTCTTTTCCTCTAAGTTTTGGCCTGCAAACTTAGATTCTTAACCCTCCAGAAGAGAAGCTTAGTGATACTATTACTCTATAACATAGGTACTTGGGCTTATCATCACTGTCTTTCTAAATGTTAAATGCCTTAGACTTAACATGGAACCAGCATTTTCAGTCAGTCATTGATATTCTAATAAATAGGACTTTGGCAGCTGTTAGAGATGGACTAAATACATTTTAATAAAGAGATGTGTATGAGTCTTTTAGGGGCAGGGGTAATACGCTATGGTTAAACCAAGGATAGCCCCCCAAGTCTCATACAATCATAGACAGGGCATTTGGAGCATAGGGTGCTACAGCCCAATGCATCACTGGGCTTCTAGTGAGCAGAAGCAGTCATCCCTGGGGATGTGGCCAGTAGCATATACCCCTTCCTCCTACTTCTTCTGTCCGCTTTGACGTAAGCAGCTCTTCCTCTGCTCTGTCCCTCTGCCACCCAGTCTGCCAGGGAACCAGCCAACTGTGGATTAAAATTGTGAGCCAAGATAGACCTTTCTTCCCCTAACTCAGGGTCCCAGCAATAAGAGAATGACCAAGACACTCAGGAAGTGGCATGAAGATGCTGTTCTTATGTAGCCAAAGGTGAAAAGTCACTAAGGTATGAACACACAGAAAGACAGCACTGGCTCCAAAGCACCTTGCTGCACAGGTCCTCTGGGATGACTGAAGAGCAGCAATTGCTACCACAGACGCATCTACAGTATCATTAACTGTGGCTGAGTGCGGAAGGTTGAAACAGAAAGCGTGGATCCACATGCCAGCATCTCTTCAGGGGAGCTGGCTGAGATCTGTGGTACAAAGTTGTCTATCAACTCTCAAGGCAGCACTTGAACGAGGGCACTAAGCTTGAATCACCAGCTGGCCTGTCCTGCAGCATGTGATTGAAACCGTGCCTCTGCCCATGCCAAAGCATTCACAGGAGGGTGCCTGATGAATCCAGCCGTGGGGTCCTGGGCATCTGCGCCCACCCCTGCTCTCCTTTCACTCGCTCCCCAAACCACAGGAGCTTAATAAAAACAGTGGGAATCATCTCTCCAGAGCTGCTAGAGCTGAAGGAGGGGACTAGAAAGGGGCAGAAGACAGGTTGGAGCGCTCTGGCCTCAGGGCATTTGGCACTGCCGGCCTTGGCATCTGTGACACTACATGGACAGCCTGCAGACAGACTTCCCAGACCTGCAGTGCCACAGAACCCAGGTCTAGCTGCGTCTTCCTTACTTACCTGTGCTACTGTTCCCAGTTGTCAGCTGAGGAATCCAAACTGACCTCAAGCCAGGAGAGTTCCCAAGTTAGCCTCAAGGGGATATGAGGACCCACTCTCTGCGCTTCAGTGAGAGCCCCAGATGACTCACGGCCCCAGAAACTGAGGAAGCATTCTGTGTTCTGCGTATTTGTTTTTGTTCCAAGACAGATCTACTGCTTCCACTGGGAGGTCTGAACTCAGAGCTTCGCGTCCTCCGGCATTTGACTCAACCCTCCCAGCCTTCAATGCAGCCACTTGCTGGTATTTTCCATCAATCATTGATATTCTAATAAATAGGACTTTGGCAACTCTTAGAGATGGACTAAATACATTTAATGGCACACACCACGAGATGGATTTGTCCCTCGTGGCTCCAGAAAAGCCATAGCTCCCATTGTAGCTCCAGCCAGAACGTTCTTCACCTTCTGGTCCTTACCCGACAGGAAAGATATGGTTCCTGACACCTGAGAAGGCAGAGCCTCTCATAGAGCTGGGACCTTTGACCACAGCTAGTCAGGACTCTCACACAGAGAATGCAGTGGAGTGACTTCCTGAAGAATCATTCTGCTCCCAAATGCTGTGTCAGAAGGAACGTTCTTCTCAGCTCTCTTCCGATTCCATGTTGCAGGAATGCCTTGGTTCATGAATGCTTCTGTTCACAAACAATTTGGTCGGTAGCAAGAAGCATGCAGTAGGAGGTCTGGGCCAGTTCTCCACCCTGCCCAGTGTCCCTAGATCCCAGATAGTGCCAACACCCATGCAGCTCTGCAAACCAGGCCCCTGAGCATGATCCAGGACACTCCCTTCCATCTGTTCCTTGTCATGGTCACCAAGCCCAGGCACTGCAGTGTCTCTGAATACTCCTATGCGTGGGAGTCATACCATGGCCACCTTCATCCAGTGAACCAGCCACTCTGACACAGGTGACTGCAGTGGCATCTTCCTGATCAGCCTCTGACTCGCCTACTGCCCCCTACTGGTTTTGTTCAGCCCAGCCACTAAAGGAGGCTTCTGAAAGCAGAACTTAAGGGACACTATCCTGCTAATTCCTTCCAGCCCTAGCCATCACCTTGCTCTTCAGAGACAGAGCTGTGTCTCCCATCTAGCCTCTGAGAGGCTTATTTCACAGTTTCCCACTTCAATCCTCAAACTCCTGCCATGCTGGAATATTTTCAGAAACCCCCTTGGTGTCCCAGCTGAGAGCAGGCACCTGGCACTCCGATCTGGCTTGGTTTCTTCTCACTGTGTGAATTGGAGCAGCTTAATCCATGTGCTAGGTGGGTTCAGGGAGCTGGACAATGGTGCCAACAGGGAGTAGCTCTTTATACTTTATACAATGTCCTAATGTTGTAGGGAGCTGAATTAGATGGAAATATTATAGGCAGTCAGACAAGGCTAGGCCCTCAAGGAGACAGCAGGGAAGACAAGATACCCTGCAACTGTGAGAGAGATGGATGCTCCCACTGTGGGCCAGGTCTAAAGACCAAAGATTAAACAAGTGCTGGCCTCTCTAAAGATCAGCATCTGGATTGAGCATCACCTTGAGGAAGCCAGGAAGTCACTAATACCACAGCTACCAGCTACTGGATAAACTCCTGTTCTGCATTCATGCCCACTTGCTACGTGATTTGCTTCCTTATTTGGTCCTGGACTTAATCAATTTTACCTGAGCAAGGATGCTTGAAACCTTACTGGATGACCATAGTTTTGTCCGCCTCATGCCCACCTAAGCGAGTTCCCATGTTCTCCACCTTAAACCCGCCTCACCAAATGGTTTTAGCATAGAAAAATCCCTGGAATAAACAACTTCCAAAGACCCAATCCAGAGTGGGCATCTGAGATGAACACATACTTCTCAGAGAAAGAAATTCAGCAAGCTTACAAATACATGAAGAAATGCTCCACATTACTAGCCATTCGTGAAATGCAAAGCAAAACAACACTTAGATACCATCTCACCCCAGAAAGAATGCTTATCATAAAGAAATCAACCAGCAACAAATGCTGGAGAGGCTGTGGGGAAAGAGGAACCCTTCTTCACTGCTGGTGGAAATGCAAATTGGTGCAACCATTATGGAAAGCAGTGTGGAGGATCCTTAAGAAACTAGAACTGGAAATCCCATTCAATCCAGCTGTCCCCCTACTGGGAATTTTCCCAGAAGAACTGAAAACACCATACCATAGCGATATCTGTGCACCTATGTTTATAGCAGCCTAATTTGTAATAGCCAAATCTTGGAAACAAGCAAAATGCCCATCATTTGAAGAATGGTTGAAAAAAATGTGGTATTTTTCTACAATGGAATATTACTCAGCTATAAAGAATGATAAGCTGGAAGACTTCATATATAAATGGATGCATATTGAGCATATACTCATAAGTGAAATAAACCAGACCTACATTTGTAAATATTATATAGTCTCCCTAGTATAAGAAATCTAAAGAAGAAATAAAAATGAAAAAGCATAACACAGCTGAATGGAAATCAAAGATTTCTGAAGCAACACTAAAACTACACTTGGAATGCATGTCATTTTGGACTTTGAGATGTGTGCTGCTTCTACTGTAAACTCAGTTACTGCTATACTCTCTCTCTCAAGTAAATGATTGGTTAACAACAAGATAAAAAAGGGTATTAATTGAGAATAAGAGACTAAGCAAAATACCATAGGCTTGACAGGCTACAATTTTGTACATCCTTAGGTTTCTAAATGTCTGTGTAAAAATGTGTAGCCACTTTTATCACAATCTGTAGAGATTTATTAGAATATCAATGATTGAAGGAAAATAGCAATGTCAAGCTAAGTCTAAGATGTATGATATTTAGAAAGGTGGTGAGATTAAGCTCAATTACTTATGTTATGAAGTAATTGTATCATGAAGCTTTTCTGCTGGAAGGTTGAGAATGTAAGTTAACAGACCAAAAATTGGACAAAAAGAAGGGCTACAAGGATAGCCATCATTTTGGCTCTAGAGTACTCAGAACATAAGCGAACCTGTGTTGTAACATCCTTGGGGCTGGGGAGATAGCTCCATGGCACGAGTGCCTGCCTGGCAAGTGCAAGGTTAAGAGTTCAAACCCCAGTCCCACCAGAAAAACAAAAACAAAAACAAAACAAACAAAAAAAAAAAAAACATCCTATAACTCAGGAGTTTCCCAAATTTTCTGGTCAAGGAGATTATGGGACCTCAGAGGAAAGGGATAAGTGAAGTATAGTGTGCCTAGGGAGAGTCACATGGGGAGAAAACGTTCTCTCAGGGTTTCACAAATTTCAAACTGATCAAGCATTGGCTGTGACTTGTCCTGATGGCTGGCACTGACAACAGTTCTACAAAGCACTGTATATGGTTCCAAAATTAATCCTGAGGAGATTTGACCCTGGAAAGTACAAATGATGAAAGTTTTGTTAGACAGGTCTTGCTTTAGCTTATACTTGATCACCCAGCAGAAAAGCTTAATCATGAGGCATAAAACACAGAGATAGATTAGTACAATGAGATGTAAGAGGCTTAAATCAACAGCCTTCAACATTGCCAGTTTCACCAGTAACCCACTGCAATTATGAAACATTGGACTATGTATACAACTACTTCCTCCTAGTGCAAAGAGAAGAAAACTTTTTCCTTCTCTTCTTCTTTTTTTTTTCCCCCCGGAACCAATATCAATTAGAAAATCTGTCACATCTGCACCCTGTGCTCTGTATAACATTTGTGAGGACAACAATATGCAGTGTCTCAACTATTACAAATGTGCTACTAACATGTTTTGAAACTCTCATATAGTTATCTCTTCTTTTCTGATAATTTTTTATTTAAATAAATATTTATTTATTTATTTTAATTTTAACAATGGTTATATTACATATTTTCATCATCAGATCAGTTTCGATTAATAGATATAGGTATATAAGATTGATCAAGCAATTAAACATTAACTTTCAATAAACATTACTTTTTTTTAGCAGTTGACACACTGCATATTGTCCTCACAATAGTTATACAGAACACAGGGTGTGGGCATGGCACACCTTCCAATTGATATTGGTAAGGAAAGAAAAAAAATTTAGAGTTCTTATACTAGGGAGACTATATGGTATTTACACATGTAGGTCTGGTTTATTTCACTTATGAGTATATGCTCAATATACATCCATTTATATATGAAGTCTTCCAGCTTATCATTCTTTATAGCTGAGTAATATTCCATTGTAGAAAAATACCACATTTTTTTCAACCATTCTTCAAATGATGGGCATTTTGCTTGTTTCCAAGATTTGGCTATTACAAATTAGGCTGCTATAAACATAGGTGCACAGATATCACTATGGTATGATGTTTTTAGTTCTTCTGGGAAAATTCCCAGTAGGGGGATAGCTGGATTGAATGAGATTTCCAGTTCTAGTTTTTTAAGGATCCTCCACACTGCTTTCCATAATGGTTTCACCAATTTGCATTTCCACCAGCAGTGAAGAAGGGTTCCTCTTTCCCCACAGTTGTTATCTCTTATTAAAAGTAATAAAAATTTAAATTTTTTAAAAAAGTAAAGCTATGTTAATATGTTGAGCTGTAAAAGGCCCAAGTCAATAACTACTGACAGTTACCAGTGTGCTGATAATTCACTACTGTTATGTACTACTGGACTATATTGAGTTATTTTGCTGAATTCAACTACCTACAATCCTTGAACAGGTATCAACTATGAAAAGGTCTTTAATGTCTTCTCCAAATACAGCTTCCCTAACTGCAATGGAATACCCATCTCTAACAAAACAAAATGAAAAAGGGATATATATATATATATATATATATATATATATATATGTATATGACCGTTTTGTTGTTAAAAAATATATATGATAGCATACATATACAGCTACTTTCTCTTAGTTCATTGAAAAGAAAGATATCATGTCTGTATCATGTCCATTCAATACTATGAAGACAACAATATTCAATATATCAACTATTGTAACTGTCCTACTAGTCTGTTATGAAACTCTTTCATTGCCATCTTATCTTTTTTCTCATTAAAAAGAAAAAGAGTAATAATAGTAATAATAATAAATTAATAAATAATGCCTTCAAAAAAATAGCTTCTGGGGGACAAGGGGGCCCACTTGGTCCCCCCTTCTGTCCCTCTCGGATAGAAGCTTTCTTGCTCCCAGTAAATATTCTTCTTTTAACCTCCATTTGCTCCTAAAATTCATCCTTCAGTTCTAGAGAACACAAACTTTTCCCAGCTAGCTTTAAGGTCATTCCCCTCTATCACTAAGGGAGTTCCTCAACTATAAACCCCCCAATTTGTAGGGTCCCATGAATTTCTCATCATCATATCTCAGCACAGTAGGACCTACATACCACCCACTTAGAGCTCTTTGCACACTATAAGAGCAACTGCTTATTCAGCACCTACAACATTCACCCCCTAGCATCACTGCTTGTGGAGTTTTCATGACCATCCTGTGTTAAAGGTATTACAGGCCCGCTGAGGACGCCTTGCAAGGTGTGTGGCCATGCAAACTCCAGAAAGCCAAGGGCAAGTTGAAGGTGTGACCCCGCTCAATCTCCACAGTGCTCACAGAAGGTCTGGGCTATCAGGGACAGAACCACAATGACTCCAAGAGGTAAACTTCACTGTGGCGGTCTCCTAATAGACTGCTGGTTGGTTGTGAAGGAGTGAGAGATGGCAAATGAATGCCACACCAAGGAGACATCAGAAATTATTAAAGGATGCAGCTGCACAACAGACTGGGTGCAAAAGCCTTATGCATCTGCGAGCCTCGCCAAGAGCTTTCCCACAGAACTCTGCTCTTAGCACGGTGTCTGATGACCGATAATGTGGGCCAAGAGTGTTGAGCCCTCCCTGGTAGCAGTGACATTGGTATCTCTGCGTCCCCTACCACCCACAGTTAGACCACGGCCAGTCCCACAGGGCCTGCCCAATAAGTTTTGCTTGCAGACACCAGGGAATGCCCCAAGGGCACCCCAGATGCAGCCCTCCAGAGCTCAGGCCTTAGTTAGCACTGTGGCCAGGAGGGTAAACTGGTACAGCCACCAGGGAAACAGGATTGGAGCTTCCTCAAAAAGCTATGGCTCGACCCAACTGTTCTACTTCTAGGCATCTTCCCGGAAGACTCAAGGACAATCTCTTACAGGCACCAAGGCACCCCCATGCTTACGCCAGCACACCTCATAACAGCTAAATCTTAGAAGTAGCCTACACGCTCATCTACAGACACGTGGGTAAAGAAAAGGTGGCATTTGTGTGCAGTGGAGTGCTACTGTGCCATAAACACGAACTTGGGTCATGGCAGGAAAATGGGTCATCTGAGGACCATGATGTTAAGGGAAGTGAATCAGACCCATGAGCTTAAAGATCACGTGCTTTCTCTTATGTGAGAAACCCAAACTGCATATAAAGAGCAAAGTAAAAAGACAACATGAAAGAGAGAAATGGTCCTTCTCAAGTGGGAAGGGGCTCAAGGGAGGCAAGTGGGGGAGGAGACGGGCGGAAGGGGATGAGGAAAGGAACGAAGATTCGCTGCACACCTGGGCCAGCCCCTTGACCAATGCAATCCTTCTGTACTGTAAACAGGTACAAATTTTGTTTAAGTGCTGCCTCTTGACAAATCTCAACTCGCAGGCTCTAATTACTATGTCATCCATCTGTGTGTATTGGTTGGGCCCCCAGCAGCCAAGTCCCCTGATTGTCCCCTAAGGAATCTTCCCACCACTCTCAGAGGAAAGTGTTCAACCTCTAGCTCCAACACTAACCACAACTCCCTCCTGCCTATCAAAATACCACATCTAGCTGGGTGCAGCAGTCATATAGGAGAAATCACTGTAGCTCCCAACCTGCTACCTGCCAGATACACCAAGTCATGCTCCCCAAAAGCAAGGAATGAGTTCTAAGGAACAATGGAGGTGAAGAGTAGGAAAACTTTTTTGAGAGAGAGACAGCTCCTGAGAGATTGGAGGGGACTCAAAAGTGCATTGCCAGTGAGCCCACTTCTCAAAGTCTTTATAAAGCAGCAACACACAGTGTAGGTACAACGTGGGTGAAAGCTAGGACCAACCAATAAGATTACAAGTGTAGCTGCTTTGGAGACATTGATCCAGTGGGGAAGCAGGTCATAGAGCAAGTGTACATGTAAAAATCAAAGATGTTTTTAGGAAGAAATGGAGCAGGAGGTCTTGGTCCCCCACCAGGGCAACTGGTGTCTGTCTAGACTCTATCGGACCAGATGATACCAATTGTCTTATCCCTATGTAGGCTTAGCCATTCTGTCTTTGTCTTGAGACCTGGTCTTTGACAGATGTGCCTCCAGCCATAGTTCTGCTGTATTCTCATCCTCTGCACTGACTCCCTCAATGGCCCATCACTGTTTGAATATTTCAACCTAACTTAGCTGTCTGATGTATTGACATGGACCTATAATCCTAGCACTCTAGGAGACTAAGGAAGGAGGACTGAGAATTCAAGCCCAGCCTGGGCTACTGAGTGATTCAGTGAAAACTAGTCTCAAAATAGAAACAGCTGGAGATGTAGCTCAAAGCAAAGAGCCTTCATTCAATCCCCAGTGCCCCAAAAATAAAGGCCTGTCTTTTGTAGACAGTGATTGGTTCAAAGATGGGCATATGATTCATGCCATGGGATACAATCCAATTGGATTTAATCCTGAGAAGTTTGTTTGCACAACCAGAGAAAGCTGGGGAGCACTGGGCTCTTTTCTCCTGATCCTGGGGAGTCAGGTGGTCAGGCAGGGCCAGTGCAAAGGAAGCAGAACAAGGACAAGAAGATCTTGATGATACCAAATCTTGATGACATTTTTGGAGCCCCTGGATCTGGACACTGTCCCCAAACCTTTGCTGTGTGACCCAACAGTGTTTGTTTGTTTGTTTGTTTGTTTGTTTGAACTAGTCTGAGATGGCTCTTTGGACCCTAATACACTCTAGCTCCAACTGCATCTGACTTTGCTGAGACTCTGACCATGAGAGTTGTATCTAGAATTCATTTTTCCTGAGCAATTACTGATGTATCTGAAGACTCTGAAATAGGAGCTAAAGGCTCCCAAGCTTCCAAGGTGATTGAAGGAGACAGCCAGCTGCAGTGGCATTTGTGGAACTTCCAAGGCCCCAAATGTGAAGGCTGGCTGCACTGCTGACATCCAAACACCTCTGGCAGGAAGCCACAGGAAGCAGGAATTAGAATGCAGTCCTTACTCTGATTGCCTAGCGCAGCACCAAATTAGCTGCCATTACCGCCCAGTGCTATTTATTTTCAGTCACTTGTGGCTGTTAAATATTTATCCTGGCATTTTAGTCAGGAAGAAGTTAGCAGGACCTAATTGCCCAGCCTGCATTTCACAAACAGCCTGCGCCATCAGATAGCTCTGCAAAGAAAACAATAGAAGCTTAGCGCTCACCTCCAGGAATGCCAGGTATGCAGCCCTCAAATGGAATAATTTCAGAGAGAGAGAGAGATTTGGATGAGTCCCAAATCTCCTGTAGGGTCTGAAACATGAGATTCCTCCAGAGCACCCTGGTTTCTATATAGGCAATTTTCTTGAAATGGGTAAAAACCACAACTCTCATATACATATAAGGTGAACACATGGCAAAGATTTTATTTCATTCACCTATTAAAGAGGAGATCCTATGGTGTTAAACTGGCTCAGAGAAGAATTCTAAGGGTAGGCAGGACTCAGGCCATCAGAAGATCTGCAGGGCCCATGGACTTCGGAAGAGATACCAATATCCTGCACCCCATCAGCCTCCATAGCCACGGGCCTTGAAACCGAGTCACTGAGACATTACTTTGGCTTTTCAAGTCACAAAGCAGCTCAGAGACAGTGTGAGGTCGTTATTTTTAAAAAATGAAGAGCCCACACTAAGGAACTGGGGAGCACCTGGCCCCACATGATGTCCAAGAACCACTCTCTCCCCTCAACATTCGAAGACTTTTGCAAGTTTCCTCTGGGTATATGAGGCATGTACTGAGCAGTGTACAATTATATACGTCAATGTGCAGTTCCACATTTTCTGAAAAGCCTTCGCATCCTCCCTTTGAAGACAGACCTCATATATTCATTTCCTGTGGCTTGAAGATTAAGCTTAATGCCTGGGAAAGGCTCTCGGCTCACCACAGCAAACGGCCAGCTCCTGAAAGTTTAAGGGGAGGCACTCGTGTCCTCCAGTACCTGTCTTGTCTGCCTCCTTCAGGCTGAGTCTGCGACTCCTTCTGGGTCATCTGATGCTGCAGCTGTGGGCTCTGTGGCTTTCGCTGCCTTGGAGCTAGTGTGAGACTCTGTAACGGGTGGGCGATAGCAGAGCCGTTTGACCCCCTTCGCATCTGCAGCACCCCAGGCCAGGTCACACATGTGAAACACTTGGTCCTAGTTCGCTTCCATTGGAAGGTGACAGAGCCTTTAAGAGGCCGGGCTATGGGAGGTTATAGATCACTGGGGACACCGTCTCACAGGGAACTGGGAGACATAGTCTCTTTCTCACTCTTGCTTTGTGTCCCAGTCATTCACACTGTGAGGTACAAGTCCACCCAGGCCCAGCGCACCAGGGCCAACCTATTTGGAGCTGTTTGGCTCTAAAAAATGTGAGTCAAACTCCACCTGATCTCTTTGTAATCTGAACATCTCAGGTGTCTTTGACATTGATAAAAACCTGCCTAATGTATGTATGACACTAGTGATTTTTGTCCACAGACAGGCAAATAAATTCTAAACTGTCTGCCTTTTCCCTCCAACAAGATTGTTTTGCATTCATTGGCAATTTTTTTTTAATACTAAGGATTAAACTAAGGTCTTCACACTAAGCTACAGCCCCATCTCTTTAATTATCTCTTAGACAAGGTCTCCCTAAGTCATTGAGTTGTTAGGCTGGGCTTGAACTTGCAACCCTCCTGTCTCAGCCTCCCAGAGTGCTAGGATCAACAGGTATATGCACCACACCCCGCTCACTCCATTATTTCAGATCCTTGGGATTCTCTGCACTTTGACTTCTCTAAACCAACGGTGACTTTCACCACAAGCTGGTTCCCCAAGTATCACGGATACCACCTCTTGCTAAGACAAACTGAGTCTGTCCCTGGCTTCAGTAAAGGAGAACGCCCCCGGCAAAGCTGTGGCTAGATCTTAGAGGAAGCCTGGAGACATCAGTTTTTACTGAGAGCTGAATGATTAAGGGAAGGGGGCTTGGTGAGCACCGAGACAGTATGGGCTACAGCAGTCCAGAAGTGGTGCGGGCAGCGAGATGGAGATTTCAGAGCATCCCCCAGAAGCTCTGGAGGCTGCCCCCAGAAGGATGCTAGGGAAGATCACAAGGGCTTCCAGCATGGCCCCTGCACAGGGCCAGGGCAAGCAGAGAGTGAGTGCTCCTGGCTCATGGACTAAGTTCTAAGCACCCACAAACGTGCTTCCGTGGGATCTTCACTTCTTGCCATGCTGAGGGTGAGTGGGGAGATTCTGTTCTCGTCTCTCAAGGTCCTCTCATGGTCTGAATGCAAGGTCAGACCTTCCCCCTGCAATGAGCCAACCCAGAGCTTTGGTGCTGTTTGTGGCACTGCTGCACCTGTCCCTTCCCAGGAGATCAGAGGGACTTCCAGGACACCCCGGTCTGAACCAAATCCCAACTGCCCCACACTCTCAGATGGTGAGTTCTAAAGCCTTTTTCTCCACCATCTTGGGTTCAGCGACAGAGACTTGGGCATTAACTGGCAAAAGACAAAGCAACAGAAGAAAGTGTGGACTTCATTTGGTGTGAATATTTTAACTTTTATTATACAGAAGGATCCTAGAAAAGAAATTAAGATCATTCCAGAGGCAGAAGAGTGGATGCTTGTAAGCTGGTCTTTAAAAGACTAAGCTCTGTGTGCACACACATGTGCATGTGCTCACGTGTGTGTGAAGTGACAAGATAAAGGCAAGTGAGAGTTTGGGTGCCAGGGGTAATAGGGAGGAGGGCGAGATGTGTGATGGACACACACTGTGTAGCAGACTTTGTTAAAAGATAAAAGCATCACTGTCTCCCAGCACAAGAGAAGGGAACCCCTTCACCCCTTCACGGGTGGAAATCCACGTCACTTTGTAGTTTTGTGGGGGGTTTTTTGGTTTTTTGTTTTGTTTTGTTTTGTTTTGCTTTTGTCTTTTTGAGACAGGGTCTCGCGATGCAGTTCAGTCTGGCCTTGAGCTCACTTTTGTAGCCCAGGCTAGTCTTGAACTAGCACTGATTCTCCTGCCTCAGCCTCCCAAGTGTTGGGATTACAGGCATGTGCCACCACGCCTGGCCTTAATCCACGTCACTTTGACAGGAGGAAATTTATGCTCTGCTTTTAGGGAAAGAAGAGGGGAAGGCAGAGTCCCTCCTGAATTTTGCTGCTTCCATAGATCCCATAGCTTATCATAGCTCACTGCTTCCATAGACCCCAGAGCTCACTGTTTGCATACATTATAATCTTCTTTTGTCATAAGCAAAGAGAATAGCTCATTTTTGGCCATGATTATGCATAGTACAGTCATGTGTTGGTACATTCAGTTATAGCTTCAAACCAAAGTAACTTCTGTTCCCCAGAGGAAATGCACTGCGGCACCTTTGGGGGAGGGTGGGTGGCTGTCAACTGGGGTACATCAGCACTTCACACACCAGCAGCAGTTGTGTGTACACATAACACAACTTCCTACAGTCACACATGTCCCTTACATAACTCCTCAAAGTGACCAAAGTTAGCACATCCCTTGATAGTTCCAGAGGCAGTGCTGGGGCTCAGGAAATGCACCCCAAGAGTGTGGCCTCACTCTGGTAGGTTGAATCAAAGAAGGCAGAGCCAGGATATCTCTGATACCTCAACCTCTCTCTCTGTCTGTGATCCCTTCTTCTCCCAGCAGGGCAGGAAAGGGCTTTGGCCAGGTCCTCCAGGGGCTAAAACTCTCAGGAAAAGAGATCTGAGTGAGTACCATGCCAGGCTCCAGACAAACTTCATCCAAGATGATTTTCTGTTCTTCAAGCCTCACCATCTGCCCTAAACGTTATTTACTCCCCATAAATTTCCCAGACCTCTCTGCACTGTGGAATTTCTACATCTCCTTTAGTTTGAGGGTATTCATTTTCCATGATGCCCTGGTTGCATGTAATAAATCTACATCTCTGTCCTGTCACTTTATTTATTGTCCATTTATTTCAGCAGAATCAACTTTTTTTTTTTCCAGGAAAGGATTCTTTTTAATTCAAGTAATTGCAAATAGGAAACCAGAGGCTGGAACAAATAGTGGCCACCCTCCTCAACAGAACTATGGGAGCCAGTGGCCCCTCCACCCTCCCATAGTCAACATGGCCCCTCCTCACTGTGCAGCAGCATCCAAGGGGCAGCGCCCCACCTTCCCTTTGGACGGGGTGCTCTGCACCCAGCCTGGACACCCCACCCCAACTTTGGGAGGGAACAGGGCAGAGCAGGAGACGATGAGGATGAACATCTAGTGGAGATGGTGACAGAAATGACAAATGTCTAAGAGTGAAACACTGGACAGAAAACCAACACAACTGTCCAGAGGTAATTTGTGAACAGAAGGAAAGATGGCACCAGAGTCTTGGGGGAGGGGAGCCATGAGGTGGGGAGCATGGGCAGGCTTGGTATCAGGGCCTACCCAGGGTCAGCAGCTGCAGTGAAAGCAGGAAGGTGGGTGTAAGCCTGGCTTTAGGCAGCTGCCAGAAGGGACGGGGATCTCACCTGAGTGGGTGTGGCATGGAGGGTAGGGCCTCCGCTCTTGCTCCTTCCTGTACCCCAGGAGATGTCTGATCTGGGAATCGACTAGGAACGCTGGGAAGGAACAGGGGTGTGAGCCCTACTGGATGAGACCGGCTGGGGCATTTGTGGGGAGCTGAGCCTCTCCCACTGGCCACCTGGCTGCTCAGCAGACTTTTTTTTTTTTTTTTTTTTTTTGTGGGACAGGTTCAAACTCATGACCTTGCTCTTGCCAGGCAGGCACTTGTGCCACAGAGCTATCTCCCCAGCCCCAGCAGACTCAATTTTGAACCTTCAGAGGAGGAAACAAGTTCCTTTTGCCTCCCTTACATAACATATAAAAATGAGAAAAGGATATAAATTTGAATCTATGGCTAGTGATTAATGCTTCACTGTTATTTAGAAATTATCTAATGATTCAATTAATAACCATTTGTTAATTCAAATATAATGTGTTCTAAGAAACTTTAAAATTAATCTAACAGCTGACATACTTCAAAACGTAATTGGTATTGAAATAAGCACTTCAAAATAAACGTAAATTTTTATTTTTATCATTGTAAGCCTAAAGTAGAAGTAACATTGTCTTATTTGATCACTTAACCTGCGCAAGCTTAAAACATACCCAAGTAGAATGAAAACATCTGACTCTACTACCTCTACAGACCAGGGAAGACATCTTTTTTATTAAGCAAAAAGTAAGGTTGATTGTGTTTACAAAATTCTGCCTCAATTATATAGACTTGCATTCATAACCTATTAGAATTGTTTCTACGGGACTATCTTTTTAATATTTCAAAAATATTACTTTGGATTCCTTCATCTCTAGCACACTTCTGAGTACTCAACTGATAGAAGCACTTATTTAACATGAACTCATCAGAAGCTCTCCTGTGCCCGAGCAGTCAGCGCCTGCGTATTTTAGCTATTTTTTTTTCCTGTTTCTGTAGCCCAAACAGAACCATTTTTCTCTGTGACTTTTCTGCTTACAATTTCTACAAAATAACCCTTTCTTCAGAGTTGATTATTTGAGGTGGGAGTTCCTGGATGTTTTATGCATAAGGCCCTAAATGCATTCAGGTTCTCGTTATGTTTGTCCCAAGCTGCCTCCAAAATGCTCAGCAATGTCTCGGGCTTTGCAGCAGGGATGTTATTTCCTACTTTAGCCCATGCTGCCATATGAGACACCTAATTCCTGCCTTGGAAATATTTATTCATAAAAAAGTGAGCAGAGCCAGTCGTGGTAGTGCACACTGGTCGTCCCAGCACTTGGAAGACTGAGGCAAGAACAGCACACGTTTAAGCCCAACCTGGGCAACCTTGGCCATTTAGGGAGAGCCTGTCTCAAAATGAAAAATAAAAGGGCTGGGGATATAGCTCAGCCCAAAGGTCCTGGTTTAATCCCTAGGACTTCAGGAAAAAGAAAGAAAGAAAGAAAGAAAGAAAGAAAGAAAGAAAGAAAGAAAGAAAGAAAGAAAGAAAGAAAGAAAGAAAAAAGAAGGAAGGAAGGAGAAAGAAAGAAAGAAAGAAAGAAAGAAAGAAAGAAAGAAAGAAAGAAAGAAAGAAAGAAAGAAAGAAAGAAAGAGAGAGAGAAAGAAAGAAAGAGGAAGGGAGAAGCAGGCAAGGGTCAGGGTCGGCCTGCTCCTAGATCTTCCCCAGATGCCCCTGCACCATGTCCAGCCTCTTCCTGCGGCCCCTGTAGGCTCGTCCTTTCTCTCCTTGTTACAGCTGGATTCACAGAGAAGACTCCAGGAGAGGAAGAGCACCACTGAACCGCTCGGCTTTCCTCGGATAGGGGGGCCCCGAAGTGACGCTGCGCGCCCCTGATTCTGTGTCCTGCACTCCATTCCCAGCACCTGAGCTCTGTCAGCACAGGAACCTGCTAACGCAATCACGAGCGCCCAGTGACTCACACAGACAAGTCTCCTCATCTCCTCTGCAAACTTCTCCCTCTACTATGGGCTTTGGAAAGCCTTTTGGCTACAGCTTTCAGCTCAGAATGAGGCTAAGTCCTGAATCAACAGAGAGGACCCTTGTCTGCTCTGCAGGGGGTGTAACCCTCAAAGACAGCTCGGCTTCCAGGGACCTGGCGACCAGGAGGGTCTGGAAGAAGTCAGGGAGGGAGGGCCAGGAGGATTGCTGTGGAAGAGTCTGGGATAAAGGCAACTGTTGGGGTCAAAGCGAAATGTAGAAAATGCTAAAAGAGATGGTTAAAGATGTTTTTTCTTTTGCTGTGGGAGAGGAATCTTTTTATGGAGCGGTCTTGGAATCTGAATTTTTTACCTGCTTTGCTAGTGATTAAGAAAACCATTGGTGGTTTGAAGTCTGTTCCTCTTATAAGCAAACCTCACTGCACCCAAACTTACAGTAAAGCTCACTCCCATCCTGCTCTTCTTTTCTCTTCTTGATGGACAACAAAAATGACAAGGTCAGAAAGACAAATGGCAAGGGGGTGGGGAGGTAGCTCTGTGGCACTAGTGCCTGCCTGGCAAGTCCAAGGTCATGAGTTTGAACACTAATCAGACAAAAAAAAAAAAAAAAGGCAGCACTGATTTTATTGTATTTTGGATTACACCATGGATATGCTATGTCTTTTTTTCAAATTTGGCCACTCAAGAAGGACTCTTCATTGCAGTACTGGAGATTGAGCTCAGAACCTTCATGCCAGATTAGATCTACGGCCCTTCACAATTTTTTTTATTTTGAGACAGGATCTTGCTAGAGGACTAAGTTGCCTGAACGAGGCTCACAATTGTAATCCTCCTGCCTCAGCCATGCAGAATACAGGAACTACAAGCCTGTGCCATGCCACCTCACTCAGTTTAAGGTGGGCTTCTTTTCTTTTTTTATGTGTGTACTTGGTGTAGGGCCTAACTATGCAGCTTAGACTTGTAGTGATCCTTCTATTTTCAGCCTATTCAGTGTTGGGATTACAGGTGTGTGCCACCATGCCTGGTCTCAGGACCCTGCTCAGTGCACTTGAGGGTGGAGCCAGTTTGGCATGTGGTGCCAGGGACTAAACTCTGGTCCCTGCACTTGCCCAAGCAGATGCAGAGTTCACTGAGCTATCTCACTAGCCTCAGGGAGCTTTCCTAACCCTGGGTAATAGAATAAACTCAGCACCCAGGAGCTCAATAAAGGGCCCTAACTCTCCAACCAGTGCTTGTCATCTAATGGGGCTCAGAACAGAACCACACCCCAAAATGTGACTGCAAAAAACCAGACTGTGGCACTCCATGAACTGCTTCTTTGGCACAGGGACTATTTTGAGATGTTGTTTAGAGAAACTTTGAAAGGTCTGTAAGAGAAACTGACATCTAGGTGAGAGAAGTCTTCATTTGTAAGGGCGGCTCTCTCAGTACCAGGAAGAGGGTCACTCAGTCACAGGAAATTCTCTTGTGGAGGAAGGTGGCAGCAGCTTAGACCTGTACATATATGAGATAGAGTAAGTTCATCCAAGCTATGGGGAGACTGAGGCAGGAGAGTCATGGTGGCTGAGGCCAGCCTGGGCAGCACAGTGATACCTTCTCTAAGTTAATCAACTAAACAATAAAAACTAACCTAACCTTCATTTTCTGGTGCTTTCTTAGCTGTCCTTACCACAAAGGTCACCTTGGCACCGTCTTTACCCACCCCTTCTTCTAAGGTGGTATTGAACCCAGAAGTCAAAGACAATTCCCTGAGGTCTTCTCCATCACAGACCCATTGCCAGGGGCTCCCTCGGTGGCCAAGAGGCAAGCGGACATGAACTTTGGCTTGTGGGGCTCATGCTGTCCTTTCTGTCCTTAAGAAGTCCTGTGGAAAGCGGTGAGATGTGGGTGACAGGATCGTGTTCTCTCCCTGCCTCTTGCTCTCAGATTGACATGAGGAGGCTGCAAGTCTCGGAGAGGCCGTGGCTGTGGCAGTAACATGCCAATGTCCACGGGGTCGAGGCATTGCTCCAAAGCCTCTGCAAGCAGGTTCCCGGGGAAGCTGCAGGTTGAAGACCAAAGGCACGGGGTTTCCCAAAATCTGTAGGGGGGCTTTGAAAGCTGCCCTTGGCAGTGAGAGACCCGGATAGCCAGTGTTGCTTACCCAGAAGGATGCGCCAAGCTTTCCTGGGAAGATGTAGGTCACTCAGAGGAAGGCCAAAGGATGATACGATATCCTTATGGAGAAAACGCAACATCTAGCTCGTGTGCTTAGTGCCTTCTAAGTGTGGGGTAGGGAGTCTCAGTTCTCCCGTCTTTTCTCAAAGGCTCATTTAGTGTGTTGACCTTGGTGTTTATTTTATGCCCACGTGCAGATTCTACCTTTTTTGAAAGTGAACTTTACTAGCAGATACTAAAAGTAGGCGGAATGCTCATCACGATGCCTATGAGGGTCCTGGGCTCCACGGCATGGACAAGTCCAGCAGTCGCTTACATACAGGGGATTCTTGTCTTCTGGCCCCCAGTGGGTTGTGTGTAAGAAACCACGATGCTGTATCTCCCATTGGCTTCTGCTGGGGCTCAGGAAACAGTACCCCCAAAGCAAGGCATGCTGATCTGCCAACCCAGAGAAACCGTCTCAGAATCCTGATCTCACCATCCTGCTTGCGCCTGTCCCACAACAGGTGGGGACCCTCTCTTCCTCTGGAGAGGAAGAGGCCTTGCTCCAGGTGCAGAGTTGGGCATCCACGTCCTGAGGACAGTGCAGAGAGCACCCCTGAGATTACGCATGTGGTCATGTTCTTAGAGTGTGGAGGAACCCTGTCCCCAACTCCTTCCCGCTCTTTCCCCCCACCCAGCCCCAGCACTTCTCTACAGTTGTACCGCACCCATTCCTCATCCCTGAGGAGAGCGTAGTTTGGGTCCAGCCACACGCCTCTTCCCTTGAGCCTCACACTGTGCACACTGGCACACACATGTGTACTGTAGTGGGCACACGTGCTTCTTCCCTTGAGCCTCTCCTTTGTCGGCTCAAGCTGGCAGACTGCAAAGGGTGGAGTGAAAGTTTCCCCTCAGCCTACAGTTCCCAGTACAACAGCCCATCCTCAGCCTCGCTGCCCTCTGGACAAGGAGGTCTTAAACTTTGTTGTTCCACCCATGCCTTTGACAGTCCACTGAGGCCTGAGCGTCTCTGTTTTCAAATGCATGGGAAAATAACAACAAAAACATGAAAGAAACCAATTCTATTGAAAGGCTTTCAAAAAGACTTTTCAATTAGTTTGTAATATAATCATCCAAGTGCATATTTATTAACACATTAAATAATACATCCATCATGGACCTGATCATTATCGTAACATAAAACATATGGCATATTTGGGGATAGCCACGAACTATAAGATGACATAAAAATATCTCATGCTTTTACTAACCCTACCATGGCTGGCTACTTCTCTACCTAATGAAATAATGCACTAAATTTCAGTGCTCAGGCACCTTTTCCCCAGACGATATCATGGACTTCCTGAATTTTATCCACCTACTCTCAGGTGCTCGAAAACCCAGGATTAAGAAGTATTTTAAGCAACCTAAGAACAAATACAAAAGTAAAGCCACAATAAAAATGAATTGCTTGGTGTTCATTACTTCACATATACCAAGCACAGTTGTGAACAAAATACCCATGTATTTAACCTGTTTTAGTCATTTTTGCATTTGAGATTTTTTGATACGTGCCTAACCTCCATGTGTTATAAAAATACCTAGCAAGGAAGTAACCTACAACAATGGCTACCTTTGTTTAATGTCTTCAGAAATTCTTGTGAGCAATCCAAGCATAATTTAAAGAATGGATAGCTTATGAATAGATTTTTCAACTGAAAAAAAAGTCTAGCTGATAGTCATAGTCAGTAATGGGAAATTGCAAAAGAAATTTCAAAACTTCACCAGATAGTTGTTGATAGGAGAGTAAGTTGCAAATCCACACATAACAATGTAGCTTCACTGCTGTAAAAACACAAAAGCAATGGGTGCTGGAGGTTCCTATGGGGATGGGACACGCCCATCCGTCATGTGACTGCACAGGATAGAGCAGGGTATGTTTTCTCACTGTAGTTCAGTTTTGCAGAATGCCCCCCAACAGCGTGTGCATCTGAAGTTGTTATGGACTGGACTGTGTCCATTCAGGGTCTCTATGTTGGAGCCCCAGTCTTCTGCGTGGCAATACCCCTAAGTGGCTGTTTTAGAGAAGGTTCTTAGGAGACAATGGAGGTCAACTGAGTTCCTGAGAGCTAGGGTTACAGTTAGCATTAGAGTCAGGGTTAGAAAAGAAAGAGACTTCAGGGATCTTTCTCTGTCTCCCATTCAAAGAAAAGATGCCCACCAAGGGCCAGCAGGAAGGCAGCGTTGTGCAGGCCACCACCCCTGCTGGCACCCAGGTCTTGAACTTCAGACTCCAAAGTCATAAAAATGTAAGGCTAGGTTGTTTAAGCCCTGTCCCCAGCCTGTGTTTCTGTTTAAGAACAGACACCTTACAGGCAGCTATGTAATAATCACAAGTTAAAGGAGAAAGTTCACTTTAGTTCACGGCTGGCAGAAGCTTCAGTCCACAGTTGGCTGGCCCCAGGGCAAGGTAGCCTACAGAGGCACACCATGGTGGAGGAACAGCCCCTGGAAGGGGGACAGCAGGCAGGGCTCTCACTTTCCCTATTTCCCTCAGGCCTCGGGCCTGCTTCTTGATGCTGCTCACACCTAGAGTGAGTCCTTGCTTGCAGTAAACCCATTCAGCAACACCCACAGTATGCATCAACCAATGGGCCAGGCTAGCACCACACCCACAACCTACCCACACAGCCCAGATGTCCAGCCACCTCCAAGAAGCCCCACTCACAAGCACTTGAAGCTCTTGGGGACATCTAGGTACAAGCCCTAACATGGTTCCAATGGCAATTAAAAAAAAAAAAAAAAAAACTCACTTGAACAAGAGGTAGTGGTCAAAAGAATAAATGCTTGAAAATCACAAGAAATTCAGTGACCCTGAATTCAGTAACCTAGAAAAATCTAAAATCAGTCCAAAGCCAAGTCTTAAAAGACTCATTGTCACATTGCTCCTATGGAAAGGGTCTGTCATTCCTGGAGGCAGTAGAGTTCCCTGAGTTTTCACCTTGTACCCAAGCATGATCCTTTGACACATCACTACAGCTTCTAAAGAGACAGGATGGACTTGCGGTGAAGGCTGTTGCCTCCCAAGTCAATAACACTTCTATTTACGAACATTTGATGTTTGATAATTCAGCTTTCTGCGACATGTCACCAGACACCCTAAGAATGTTGGCTGAGATTTCCCGCAAAGACATTACCTGAATTTTGGGTTGTAGACTGCAGCAGTGGTCCAGGATGTATCACAGCACTGCCAACACTCTCAGAAGCACAGTGGGCTCCACAGCCATCCAAAACCACAACGAAGCTGGACATGGTGGCGCATGCCTGTAATCCCAGCACTTGGGAGGCTGAGGCAGGAGGATCAGTGTGAGTTTGAGACCAGCCTGGGCTACAAAAGTGAGCTCAAGGCTAGCCTGAACTGCACAGTGAGACCCTGTCTCAAAAAGACCAAAAAAAGAAAAACCCACAACCAACCACTGGCCACTGGCCACTGCCCCAGAGCACCATGGGACATCACTCTCCCAAGACTCTGCCACTGTAGGCTCCATGGCTACTCTGCAGTGCATTCTCTGATGGGCAGTTTCAGGGCTTCCTGAAAACTTTGACAGTATCTCTGAAAGCATTTGTGGGTGGCCCACAGTTTCAGGATTGCCCCAACCCTGGGGCTGGGGAGATAGCTGCGCAGTAGTCCAAGCGCCTACCTGGCAAGTGCAAGGACCCAAGTTTTATCCCTGCTACCACATGCCATGCTGACCCCAGAAGATGGGCTCACCAAGCCAACCATGGAAACTGGGCGTGGCAGTGCACTCCTGTAATCCTACCACTGGGGAGACTGAGACAGGCAAGTCACTATGAGTCTGAGCTGCCTAGTAAAACCCTGTAATAAATAAGTAAATAAAAGATTATTTTTAAAAAGAATTGCCTTTGGCCCAAAGAACCACAGCAGACAATCTCTCAAGATCCTTTTCTGTGCTATTTAGTTCCATTCACCTGTGGAGACCACTACAGTAATTTTAAAAGCAAAAAAAAAAACTATAATTTTTTAAATGTGTTGAGCACAGGGTCTCCAGGGTCTCATTACACACATTGGACTCATAGTGGTTCTCCTGTTTTCAGTCTGTCAAGCACTGGGATCACAGGCATGTTCCACCACGCCCAGTCTCAGTCTCAGTCGCTCTCTCAGTGTGCCCCAGGGGCAGGGCCAGCACGACACTCCAGGGATCAAACCCCGGTCCTGTGCCTGCATAAAAAAGTTACAATTTTTTAAATGATTGATTCAAAATTTGAAACCAAAGTATCAATTTATAATAAAAATAGTTATGCAATATGGCCAGGGCAGCCTTCACACATATAAGGGACACCTTTAGAGTAGGTCTTGGAGGTACATGCCTGTAATTCCAGCTCTCCAAGAAGCCAGGGCAGAACAATTTCAAGATCAAACTTCATCTGGGAAAATTAGTGACTTAGAGAGAACCTGTCTGAAGAAAAAAATGTTTTAAGGCGGGGGATGTAGGTTCATATGAAGGTCTTCAAATCGACCCTGGTAACACAAAGGGTGGGGGGGAGTGACCCCAGAAGTGCAGAGCAGCAGAATCACTGCTCTCTCTGTCCCCAGCCTTCAACCAAAGTCAGAACCTCACTACACTATCTCTCTCTCTCTCTCTCTCTCTCTCTCTCTCTCTCTCACACACACACACACACACACACACACACACACACACACACACACACACGACACCTGGGCTTCCCGGCATGATTTTGACTGGTATTTTCCAGCCATCTGCCCATCAGCAGTTTATAACTACATCACAATAATTTCAGAAAGAGCAACCTGTTTTTATCCTGAGAAGTGAACAGTGCAAAAACTATTCCTAGCAAATGGAACAGAGGGAGGGAGGGAGGGAGGGAGGGACAGACGGACGGACAGACGGATGGAGCGAAGGAGAGAGACACAGAGAGAGAGAGATTTGCTAAAGAATTTCACATCAAGAACCAGTTGCATGGTATAACTGAAATGCTGGGTGGTCTCCCAGCCATGCCCTGTTCCTGATTTTCTGGCCCAAGTACTCTTGACTTTAGCTGTCATAAAGGTCACCAGAACCCATCTTGTCCATCCTGCATGCAGCCTTCTCTCCCTTGCTATGCTTTCATTTCACAGGTCACCCCCCACGATGATGAGAGCCCTGAGTCTACAGTAGCAGCTTGCAGCCCACAGGTGACTGTCACCTACACAGACATCAGATTTCCTTTCCAATCAAAACTTCAATAGAGGGCAGGTCAGCCAGCTGGACTTCCGACGTGGACAGTGACGGGTCTCGCAGAGCAAATGCGAAGCCAAACCCCAGCACCACACTTGTCTTGGTGTGATGCCTACCCCGAGCCTGCTTGCAAATGAAGCAAGCTTTCTTTTTGCTCCAGGCAAAGAAGGGATCTCAGTGCTGGAGGTCGAACAGAGACTACTTCCCAGATCCCTGCGCCAGCGTCTCATCCCTCATTTGTCGCTAAAGACTATGACTATTTCTCTAACCACTGGTTTCATTCTTTTTATTTGTGACTCAGATGCACTACATTGCTGGTAAATTTAAAGCCATGTAAGTGAGCAATTTAATAGGTTTGGAGAATTATGTCACGTTGTGAGGTTGAACGTGTGTTCCAAACACCTAAGCAATTCTGTATATCAAGACCAGTATGTGATTCTGTAAGAACGGATCTGCAGTGACAGAATAACAGTGAATGGACGTGATTATGGGCCTGCAGGAGGTGCCCAACCAGCCTGCATTCCCCAGAAGAGGGGAGAAGATTCAGAGGAAAATGGGCCCACAGAGAGAGCGAGGCTCCTGCTAGTGGGGACTGTACAGTCTTCCCTCTGTCTTCAGAAGGCTTGGCAGGGGCTGCGTTTCCTGCTCTCAGGAGGCTCCAGAGGCTATGGGTCCACAGCAAGTTACAGCACAGGAGCTAACTGGGGAGGATTTTCTGGCACGGGTAACCTATGGTTCTTTGGTGGTGGTGGTGGTGGTGGTGGTGGTAGTAGTGGTGGTTTGAGAGTTTGAGGGTTGTTTATATTTTGCTGCTTTGTAGGTTTGAGTATGTATGGTACTGGGAACTGAACTCAGAGCATTTGGACTGAGCTACGCCCTCAGCCCTAGCCTTTCTTTTTCCCTTTCTTCTTTCTTTCCTTCCTTCCTTTCTTCCGTTTGTTTTTATTGCTTTCTTTTTTGAGTCACGCTTTTGCTAAGTTACTAAGCCAGCAGGATGTGCTAGAACTTGTGATCCTCCTGCCTCAGCCTCTCAGAGTGATTGGTGTACTGGTTTATGCCACCATACCTGGCACCTTATGAGTGTTTATTCTCCTGCAACTAAGAATTCGTAATTGGGATCAGGAGACTAGAGAGAGGGTAGCTTGGGGAGGCTCAAGGCTTCCAACCATTGCTACCTGGACAACTGGAGGAGCAGGATCCAAAGTCTTAGCTGGCATCCACACGCGGACTTCCAACCACATCACAGCCTCCACCGTGGGTCTCAGAGAAGCAGGATTCCTCCAGCCTCTTTGGCCCCATGCACTACACCAAAGGACCCCTATGTTGAACCCTCCAGCGATGGGGGCATCATTCACTCGGTCTTCAGAAATGAGCCCCTTGGAGTGGAGGAGCCCATCCTAAGCAGGGTAGAGTTTCATGAAAAATGGAACAGAGAGAACACAACTGTCTTCAGGAAGGCTTGGTGCCCGAGACAAAGGACCAGTGCCAGCAGGTAGGGACACCCACAGGAGACCAACGCAGGGAACGAGCTCTTACTTCCTAGGAGGCTTTCCCTAGGATGAGATGGCTAGGGCTTAGCACACCATTTTCAAATGCTCTCTGTTTGTAATCCTCAATCCAACGCAGAATCCAGACGCTCAGGGAGAGCCCTGAAGGACCACCCTTTGCAGTACAAAGGACAAGGCAGAGACAGGACTTGGCCGCCCACCTCCACCTCCGCTGCCATTAGCACTGGCAGAGCAGCATCTCGGCAAGGGCTCTGTGTCCCATTGCTCTCACTAGGGACAAGCCCAAGAGTTAGCAGAGTGACATGGGGCACTGCTCATTACTCTAGAGTGCGGAAGAGACACAATATACCCCCCACTTGTGCCCCATCTTCCTTTCCAAAAACCACTGAAGAAGACAATTCCTTGAGCAAGAGAGAAAAGTGGAGTTGCTATAGCAAACAGAAACACTGAAACCACCCACCGGATGTGGAGGCACATTCATTCAAAGTTAGACAGCACAGATCAAGGTCATCCCCAAAATATCAGGCCCTGATCTCTGTTGGTCTAGAGCTTGGGGGCGGGGGGTCAGCAAGCCGGAACTGCATAGGTAAACCTAAGCAGAATAGCTTGTCAGCTGGAGACCGATCCCTACAATATGCATCATGGCGACCAGCTGTTTCTAAGAGACAACACTAACAGGAACTGTAACAGGTACTATTATCTAGGCAACTGAAAAGCTAAAGTATCCTGGTGGGGTTGGGGGAGGGTCTTTTGCTAAAAAATGAGATATTTTTCAAACTGCTTAGCAAGTCCCAAGAAAGCCCTGAGACTCCATATTGCTTTGCAACCTTCCCTGGCCCTCCATGACTCACTCTGATATCAGAGGATCAGGGAAGCAGCTGACCCAGTGGGATACTTCTGTGCCATGTTTTGATGTCCTGTTGGGCTTTGCTCCAGAACTCGCCGATGTCCAGCAACCTCTTTCCATTCCACCACCCCCACCACTCCTTCTCAGGCTTGATCTCATCAAATACGAGCCTCTATCATATGTCCATCATCAGCCATCTCTTCCCAGTGCAACCCATCCTATGTCCCAATGCCAGAATTTCCCAAAGTAGCACTCTATACACACACACACACACACACACACACACACACACACACACACATCCTACACAGGAGAAGCTATGGTTCATAGCCTCCATCCTTAGCTCTCTGCCTGAACAACATACCAGCAGAACCCACACTACAAGAAAACTCAACTTTCAAGTAGTTCGGTGCTCTAACAGTGACCACCAGGCCATGTGACTCAGTACACAAAGCCTCTCAGATGGGTTTTCTGGAGGCAGCCTGTGTTTAGCTTGGAAACTAGGTTAGAGTTCCTCTGATATGGTGGCCCGGTGGCTCCAGGCAGCCGTGATAGATGTCCATGATTGACATCCAGGGGTTTCTGTTGACAGCACTGCTAGTGGCACTGACCTGGCTCCCAGTATCTCTGGCCATGAATTTAACACTGAAGTACACTCTCAGACTATAATTGCCTCTCTGCCAAAATTCTGCTATGTCACCAAGCAGACAGACGACAGATCTTGCCAGACCGGAAGACGTTCCCATGAGCCAATTCTCGAGACTACACAGATAACTAATTTCAGGTTTTGCTTGAATATTTGGAAACTGAATATTTTCAAAAAAACACCAATTGCTTAACTGAATTAAACTAAATGGTCTTGAACGTCTATATGTGTAGATATAATGTGTCACCCCACACGAAAGCCAATACTTGGAGCCAAGTAAGTAATTAGGTAAATATAGATCTGAACATTGATAAATCCAGTGGTCACAAAATAATGGTTTCAAGTGGTCATTTTTACAGTAAATGGGTACTGCATACTCTGTCCAATAGCAAAACTAAAGCAATGATTTTGGTAGGGAATTATCTTATAATTTACATAATTACTCCCTGCCCTAGGCTGAATAGGTCTCCTTGTTTTTGCCCTCACAGACCTTCACTCCTGCCCCCCATTCCCCAGTGCTCATGACCAGGCTCCATTCCATCCCTCTGCACTGAGGGTTCACTCCTTCCCAGGATGGGGTCCAAACAGGAAACCATGGAGAAGATTCTGCCTACCATGTTCGTTAATGAAGGAGGAAACTGAAATCCAGCAGTCACTTGACTCCTACAAAGTAATGCAGGGCAAGACTGGAATTGAGGAAAAAAATACAGGACACCACATGGCCCTTGGGCAGAGCCACCACTGCACCAGCCCCCCTCCATGGACTTGGGCAAGGGGTCTGCACCCACAGAATGCATCCTCGACAATGCATGTGTGGTGTGCTCCCTGAAGTGTCTCTCTCACCCATGGAGCTCGGCAGGCCAGAGAGGCGGCCTGGACCTCACCTGAGCCCTGCTTGATCCCAGGCAAAGCTCAGATCGTGCCCCACCCCCAGCCTTCAGGTTCTTCAAGCCCAACTACTATGCAGCCTGGACCCCCTCTGTGGGCTCAGGTCCCAGCTACCAAGAAGAATCAGTACTGCCTCCCAAGGGAGTTGCATGCAATAGTCTATCTCAGGGCAGCATGGATCTCCCAGGTAGCAGGAAGTGTACAGCAAGTGGATTGGACACTACCCCATGGGCAGAGGGGATGGGACCCTCCCTCCTCTCTCCATGTCCCTGCTCCTGCTCCCAGCTTCAGGGCAGCACAGTTCTGTGTCACTTTCTAGGGTGCTGAAACTACTCTAGCCCTGTGCTATGTAAGGTAGGAACTAGGAGCCCCAGGTGGCTGCTGAGCCCAGGGCATGCATTTAGTACAACTTGCAGGCTGAAATTCCAATTGTCACTCATTTTGACTTAAACCACTGCATGTGGCTGTGGCTAGCGATTATTCTGGTGGACAGTATGCCAAATAGGAGCATTCCCTGTCACCCTTTCCCCACTACTGAGATAGAACTCGGGCTGCGCAATCCCATGGAACAGTGGACCCCATCCACAAGGGGGTGACTGGATCTCACACATCTGCTTAGTGGGGAGACCTCGCCCCCCTAGGTAAGAGCCCCCACAGGGGTCCCTGGGAGGTGAGGAGGAAGCAGACAGCATCTAAGAGTGGGACTGCAGCAGGCAGCTCAGAGAAGAGGGGGATATAATTACACACCCCAGAGCCCAAGGATTAGAAATGCTCCAGAATTGAATGGCAGGCAACATGATATTCTACAGGTGTGAAAGCAGCATTCTACAGTGAGCAACACTCTCTAAATCAAAACTATCTGCTGCTGCTGCTGCTGCTGCTGCTGAGGAAAAAAGAGGGGAGAAAGACAGGGGTGAATCATAAATTAGAGGCAAATGAGACAGGAGAGAAGGACACCTCGCAGACCAGACTCACAGAGCCCACCACCAAGGATGGAGGTGGGACCAGAAGGAGGGGTGAGTTAAATCCAAGCTACACTACCCAATGAGAACAGTGAAGTTTACAGATGAGGAAACTGAGGCATTCGTCCATGTTCCTGAAGCTTACGAGACTTGTATCTGAGCGGGGCCAGTCACTGGATTCCAGAGCCTGTAATTCCAGCTCTTGGGAGATTAAGCAGGAGGGTCACTACAAGTCCAATCTACGTCGTGAGACCCTGTAGACCCTGCCAAAAAAGAAAGAAAAAAGAAAAAAAAAAAAAAACTCCCTCACACAAAAAAATCTTCCCACAGTCAACTAAGATTCCAAGCACATAAATGGATCACATGACTCTGAGCCAATCAGCAACTCCATACCCCTAGCCCTTGTGATTGGTTCGGGGATAGGTAAAAGACCCAATCACCTTCAGGGAGACTTTAGCTCAGAATTCTAGGACAAAGGCAACTGGCTTTACTTTGGGCTTCAGGTGTGCTGGATGCAGGTGACAGACCAACTACCACTGCCTTGCCACCATCATTAGGTCTGATGGTGCAATCAAACCAGAAGACTTAGGTAGAAAAGAAGAAACTGAGTCCTAGGACTATTTTGGAGTCCAGAATCAAAAATGCCTTAAAAAAAAAAAAAACCCACAACCAGTAAATTCAAACAAGCCTTCCAGAGGTTATCTAACTCACCCAAATTCATGTCCATGTTCAGCAACCAGGCCAAGATTTGAAGTCACATCTTTATTTCACCCTCATAGCTGAGGGGGAAAGACTCGCGAAAGTGGACAGCAAGGCACACACACAGAACACTTGCAGCCCTGATTTTAATTTTAAATTTTATTCTTGTTTTTTTACATGTATTTAGGCAGAGTCTATGGGGTCTACAGGATCTCATTACATAGATTGGACTCACAGTGATTCTCCTGTTTTCAGCCTCCCAAGTGCTGGGATAGCAGGCATGCACCACCATGCCCAGTCTCGATCACCACCTCAGCGCACCTCAGGGGCGGGGCTGGCCCAGCCGCTATACTCCGCACTTTAATCCACTGAGCTATCTAGTCGGCCCTCCAGTACCCCTGTGCCATGCGAGGTTGCCACTGGCCTGGGGTGCCAATAAGATCTCCTTTGCGTGTGACCTGGGGAACCACTAAGACTGAGTGACAAGGACCAAGTGCAGAAGACAAGGCAAGGCTTTGTGCACTGAGGTGTCAGGCTACACAAAACCGTATAAAGAGCCACCATGGGCTAACTGCAGGAGGGGGTGCTGGTGCTCCCTGATGGCTAGCGATGGTCCCCAAAGTGGCCCAGGAGACCAGAGTAGATATTAACAGTTTGTCTCCAGGGCGCACCACCAGCAGCAGGTACACTGAGGGTGAGGGACAATGCCCTCCTTTATGGGTAATGCCAGACAAACTAGAAAAATCGCCTGCAGGGGGTACCAGGGAACCAATCAGAAGAGACCCTGGGACTGGAGGAGACCCTGGCTAGGCTTTGCTTTGCCTGTCCCGAAGGCTGACTAGGCCCCCTGGAGAGCTAACCCCGCAGCCTAAAGCACCCGGCCCGCACAGCTTGGGCCTCAGCCGGGGTCGGCAACCAGGCTTCTGGAGCCCCAAAGCTGCTCCACGCTGATCGCTGATCTCTGCTTTCCAGGTGTTTCTCAGGGCTCTTTTGATCTCAGGCAGAAACTGCACAAACAAGAAGGGTCTGGGTCACCAGACTGCAGGAAACCCCATCCCTCAAGCCCACAGAAAGCTCGGGAGCCACTTTCAATCAGAAGTGTTTCATCTTCACGCTCATCTGAAACTGGGCCCAGACCCTTATTTTTAATTCTTGGTATTTTACTCTGCACTCATTTATTGCAGCCACCCACCAAAAAATGCTGTTTTTAACCACAGTCCCGATCTTCCTTGCTGCCTGCGTCTCTTCTGGCACTTGCTGCCATCCGGGCACTTTTCTGTGCTTTGTGTACCTCATTTCTTGAGGCCCTGAATTTACAGGTCCAGTCTGGCGCAGAGTTGGGTCGGATTTATGGGAGGATGGTGCCCCCTGCAGGCCATAGTCGTGCATGACCCTTTCAGAGACAAACCCGGAGCGGGAACCTTGGGCTGCGGTCCACAGCCAAAAGCCACTGTGCTCTGTCCCACTCACTTAGCACATGACCTCGCCTCACCCTCACAACCTCAGGAGGCAAAGGTCTATCATTATGCTCACTTTCAGGTAAATCTGGGTCCCCAAGGAGTTAAGTAACTTGTCCAAGATCACACCGCAGGTGGGCACCAGGCTCAGGATGGAGCCCCAGCTCTCAACGTCACTGGCTGCCAGGGCAGGGAAGCAGCAATATCTGAGCAACCGGACCATGCCAGGCTCCTGCCATCAAAGCTCTCACTTGATCGTCTGCCAACCGAAGGCAAATAAAGGAAAAATGCCCTGGCTGGCCTGTGGGCACTAGCCTTGCCAAGTACACAGCCTCAGCTTCTTCCTGCGGTGCCCACATGAGTGCATGGCTCTGGTCTCCTTGCAGGGACCTGAAAGCCACAGGTCACCCCCTCCCAGGGGCTGGAAGCAGCTAGGCTGAGTCCAGGAGACAACAGAGGGCCTGCTTAGTCTGTCTCAGAGTGGACCTGCAGCCAACTCCGGCCTGGGCCAGAGCCCTGGGCCTGCCACCCCACCCAGTCACACCTCCTTGCCTAGCCCGGGTGTTCTGGCAGGAGACCCCTCCCACGTTCCCCTTCCAGATAAAACAGCCACGGTCGTGGGGGCCTGGCCCTTGTGGATGGATGGGTGCTGCTGTGCAGAAGTGTGCAGGCTCTCACATCTGCTCAGAGCCTGCATCTGGCTGGGTGTGCAGCTTGGTGGCAGGTGGCACAGCACTCGTGTGGCACACAGAAGGCCATGGGTCTAATCCCCAGTGTTGCAGAAAAATGACACCAGGCCCCAGCCACCTGCCTGCTCCGCCTCTCTCTCTGCCTCACTCTCCTAGAGCCTCAGGACTTGCTCCAGGTGCCCGACCACCACATTTTTGGCCTCCACAGCCTCTGGGATCAAGAGCCAGTCATGCTCTAGCAGTGACCCAGGCTGTGCTTTTCTGTTACAGCAGCACAAATCTGAGTGACACGCTGGGTCCCCACCTCTGTGAGGGGAGATAGTGGAGCACCAGCCTGCCACTGGGGGAGGGATGGCTGCATGAGGCCGACCCTGGTTCAGCTCCCAGCATGGTGTCACTTTTCTGGCAGCTTCCTTTTTTGCATGGTGTGCACACTCGATCTAGTGGTGTGGCCATGACAGTGAAGGGTGACACACAGTGGTCTGTTCATCGCTGATATGAAATGCGTGGTGGCTGTGCACAAACTCCCCGAGTGAGAGGGAGAGACCACGTTGGGGGAATGGTCCTTAAGGAACACTCGCTGGGCAGAGGCCACCACAAGGCATGGGATGCAGAGGTCACAGCCCAGGATCCTGGGTGCTCAGCCTGAGCTCCAAGCCAGCTCCCTGTGCCCTGTCTCTGAGGACAGGTGGTGTCAATGAGTCCCGGGACAGGAGTCAGCATGGGAGGCACAAAAGAGGTGGAAGGGGC
>PVJA010023382.1:0-33086 GCA_004027025.1 Myocastor coypus | reverse complement strand
CTGTACCAGACCTGCCCTTGGGGTGGTCTGGGCCGGCCATGGAAATGAGTGGATAAACAAGGGTTCTGAAACAAGAAAAAAATAAATAAATAAAATTTAAAAAAAAAAAAAAAAGAAAACAGGGGAGCCAGGCCGGGCAGCGCACACTTGTAATCAAAGAACTCCCAGCACTCAGGAAACTGACGCAGAAGGATTGCTGAGTTCAAGGCCAGTCTAAACTATACAGCAAGACCCTGTCTTAAAAGGGGTGGAGGGAGAAGGAAAAAGAGTACAAGGAAGAAAAAGAAAAAATAGAGGAAAGGTACAAGAAACATTATTTTGTTTTTGTTGTTGTTGTTGTTGTTTTTTTGTTTTGTTTTGTTTTTTTTTGTGGGACCAGGGTTCGAACTTACGACCTTGCACTTGCCCAGCAGGCACTTGTGTCTCGGAGCTATCTCCCCAGCCCCAAGAAACATTATTTTGAACCTGCCACTTTTTGTGGGTCAAAAAATTATCAAACGTTTGCAATTTTATTTAATCCACCTTAATCTCTGATATTTGCCTCTGAACTAGTCACCTGAAAGACCAACAAGTATCAACAATTTCTAAACATTCTTACATGAAAACCTAAGGCCAACTCATTGCCACTCATAAGAACAGAGACCCAGTGCAGTGAGTGCCTTCCAAGGGTGAAGACACATTATATATGATTACAACAATGGCTTACCAAGTCTGGAAAACGACTGTCAAGCCATGGTCTCAGGGCCACACATGAGCTAACTCACAGTTCTATGACATGACTATTATTAGTGTATCTCCATATACAGAGAAGGAAACTGAGGCCCAAGAAAGTCAGAAACTTGCCCAAAATCACATGACCCACATCTATCAACAACCAAGAAAACACTTATGCTGCTGAGCTATCTCCCCCCACCTAGAAATATCCAGATTCTAACTCTGAGGCCCAAATCCCATGTTCATTTTATTGTTCTTCAGTCTTCATTACTATTTATTATTGAAAGAAAACTGCCTAACTTCTTCTACTTGGAAGAAGATGTCTCTGTGAAACAGTATCATATCTAGACTCTGAAGTAACAGGGCCTGCTGAGTTATTGGGACATTATCTCTAGAAGGCAAAACAATCAAGAGCTATTTCAAAGTTTCACCACAGGCCAGTCTGAAGGGGAGAACATGGAATGATTGTAATGAACCATGAATAAGCATCTTTGTTCCTAGGGGAAACAGAACTAAAAAGCCACAGTAACAGAAAGTGCTGAGAAGAACACAGGAGAAAGCCCAGAGGCTGCCTCTGTTTCCTCCCATTGGGGTGTTACAGTCATGTTTGGAGAGAGAAACAAGTCCTACCTCTCCTGTCCCTTAGGTGCTGATTAATACTTCACATGAGGTCTGCAGCACTGTGCTGTGTCAAACTCACGAGATTAAACGAACTTCTGTCCCCTACTCTACTCCTTCCCCACATCTGGATTTCAGTTAATTGCAAAATACTATCCATCTCACAGGCCCCAACATCCAGCAACAGCTCCAGTCCTACCAGCACCTTCCTCTAGTAATAAAGTCTTCACCAACACCTCAGCAACTTCTGTCACACCTGAGAAGATCTACAACCACTTTCTTGCCTTAAACTTCACTTAGTTTGTTCACTTAAACATTCTGGTTGTTAAAAGAAAAAAGAATCTATTGCTATTGCAAATAGCATCATGTAATACAGAATGCATTTTCCTTTAAGAAAACGCAATTAAAGTATTAAATTCCAACTCTGCCAGCAGAAAACTAAGACTGAAAACTGCACACATTCTGCTGAAAATAGGAAAAAGGTATAAGAACATCATTTTGAATTATTCTGAACATGGGGCCCGGCGGGATGGCTCAGTGGTCTAAAGCGTCTGCTTGGGAAAGCTTGGACGGCTTCAGGGACCACGGTTCGATCCCCGGCACCACATGCTGCACCAGCCCTGCCCTCAGGATGGGCTGAGCCGGCCATAAAAATGAGTGAATAAACAAACAAAGGTTCTGAATTATTCTGAACAATCTGTCATTGTTGTGGGTCAAAAGATGATCAGAGATTTTGAATTGCAATGGGGCTGGGGAGATAGCTCAGTAGAATAAGTGCTTTCCTAACAGGCACAAGGGCCTAAGTTCAACCTCTAGTTCTGAAAGAAAAGAGAAGAAAAGAAAAGAAAAGAAAAGAAAAGAAAAGAAAAGAAAAGAAAAGAAAAGAAAAGAAAAGAAAAGAAAAGAAAAGAAAGGAAAAGAAAAGAAAAGATTTTTTATTTTATTTAGTCCAATTTACTAACAAACCAAGCCATTCCCTCTGATACTGCTTAGCCTGAAAAATAACTGAGAGGAGCCTACATCATGACATTTAACACCTAAAATGGTGTCAAATAGTTGCAGCGACATGAATCTCTCACTTTGGCAAAGTATAGAAAGACAACAAAGGACATTGTTAAAGAATGAGAACTGGATGGGGAGATAGCTCAGCAGTCTAAGCACCTGCCTGGCAAGCTCAAGGACCTGGGCTTGACCCCCCATACCGCATGCCATAATCATCACCAAAACTGGGTGTGGCAGGACACACCTATAATCCTAGCTCTAGGGAGGCTGAGACAGGAGGAGTACTACAAACTGTATAGTGAGACCCTGTACCAAATAAGTAAATAAATAATTTTTAAAAGGAAAAAGAATGAGAACCACATTGGTAACCAGAGATCCAAACCAATGCTTAGAGGATGACAATAAATTCCAGTATCCAAGTCACTAGCCTCAAGTTTTATGCTTGTAAAAAATGGGAAAATATCCCTTTCTTGCCTGCTTACAACCTGGGATGGTAGCAAGGTTAAACAACAACTAGTGACCTAAGCAAAACAGCATAGTGCTAACACAACCAAAAAAAAAAAAAAAAAAATTATCATTAGAACATAGTAAATATACAAAATAACCACTGGCCTATTCAGCCACCTTTTTTCATTCTACCTTTACAAGGCACTCACATTTTGTTTTGAAGGTTTTTGTTTTTTGGTTTTTTTTTTTTTGCTTCCTTGCTGCCTACCACCTTGGTGGGTTGATGAAGTATGTTAATATCTTTTCATTTCAGAAGGTAATGGGGTCCCAGAAAGGTCCTCAGCTGGTGGCCAAGTGACCTGAGATTCACCAGTAGATTTCTCTCTGGAAGGTCAATGTTGAACAGAGTCAGAAGGCAACCGGTACTTTCTCTAGTACAGGGTTCTGCCCCTGTACTCACATACCTTCCTCTAGGTCTCACCTCCCAACACTTTTCATTGAGGAATTAAATTTTCAACACACTGTCTATCTGAAGAGCCAAAGTGAGGTGAGGGAATCAACATTCTGCAGAATCTCTCACATGCCGTGTGTATTGGTCAGGGTTTTACTTAGAGGAACAGAATAGATACAATATAGGAAATGGATATTAACACAAAATATACAATCTATAAGGAATTATAAGATTGGCTTACAATAGTCAGCCACAGAGTCAGATGAGGAAGCGCACACAGGGCATCTGCATGCTCCGGACTGAAGAATTCAATCCTGAGGTCTGAACTTCACTGCAGCACTCCATATAAGTCTCTGTCAGCTGATGGGTCTGCAATGAAAGACTGAAGTGTCTGTAATGGGCGCTGAAGAGTCTGCGGCGGATGGCGAAAGATCCAAGTTGGAGGCCAAACAGTCATTCTGCTCTGCAAGCCAGACGATGAAGTCCAGTCTGAATGCAAAGACTGAAGCTTCTCCGACGAAGTGAAAGTGTTGACTCCTTCTTCAGCCCTTTAAAAAGTCTTTTTGTGCTCAGTCATTCTAACATGGGCTCATTGCGCCCTAGGGTGGAATCAATCATACCCCAGGATGGGCCCTTGATCCTACTCTAGGGAGAAATCCAGTCATATCCTAGGTGGGCCCTGGTCACACTCCAGGGAAGAACCAATTGTACTCCAGAGTGTTGCTCCCACCAACAGGGAACAGGGCTGCTGACTCATTCAGCCAAGTTGACACGCTGTATCAATCATTACACCATGGAAGCAGGACAACAGTGAGGGAGTCAGCCTGGAAGTTACAATAGCAACCAACTGTGCGAAATGCATGTGACTGAGACAAGACTGAAGAGAATCAGATTTAAGCTGCATTCCATAACTGGACCACTTATCAGAAGCAAGGAAGAAGGTGACTTGTCTACTTTTCAGACCTCGCAACAGCTATCTTTAAATATTCGCTGGCAACTACTTATCAGAAGTGAGGAAGGTGACTTGTTTACCTTTTCAGACCTCATAAGAGTTATCTTTAAATGTTCCATGGTGAGGGCTGGCCAAATAGCTCAGCAGATTAAAGCTCCAGCAAGCAGGAGCAGGGGTCTGGGGGTGAGGGGCACGCTGAGACAAAATTGAGACTTGGGCATGGTGGCATACGCCTATAATGCCAGCTCTTGGGAGGGTATAAACAGGCGGATCACTATGAGTCTGATCTACTAGTGAGACCCTAAACACCCTGTAGACCCTTCCCTAAAATACAAAACTAAAATAAGTGTTCACTGGCTTCTTCCTCTCCAAGTGAACCTTTCTCACCAAATAGGATGATGATACAGCCTTTGCCACATGAAGGTAGCACTACCTTTAACATTTTAAAATTAAGAACTATAGCAAGAAAGAATTCCACAAGGGGGAAGAAAACATTTTTCAAAAGGCAGCCATAAAACCAACGTAATCACTAAACATGAGAAGAGAAAGAATGTATAGCTTTCCCTCAGTACCCATGAAGGACTGGTTCCAGGACATACACAAACCTAGGGCACACCAAAATCTCAGGATGCTCAATCCCTTGCATAAGCTGTGTAGTACTTGCATACAACCTACATACACATCTTCCCATATACTTTAAACCATTTCTAAATTACTTGTATTATCTAAGAAAATAAAAATGCTAGGTGAATAGTGATTATAATGGCTTGTCTAGGGAATAATGACCCAAAATAAAGGTTGTACATTTTGCACAACAGTATAGTACAGTACAGTACTGTATAGTACAATAGTTATTTTTGTGCGGGAATAGAACTCAAAGTCCTACACAAGATAAGTGTACATACTCTAGCCTTACTCCCAGCCCATTTTATTATTTTTAATCTGCAGTCACTGATTCCACAGCTGAAGAATGCACACATACATAGGACCAATTGAATACTGTGGAGTCGAGGAGACTTGGATCCATCATCTAAGTTTAACACTTGCAAAAAGTCTAACCCTACCAGGCCTAATGGTACAAACTTGTAATTCCACTACTCAGGATGCTGAGGCAGGATTTGAGGTCAGCCTGGGCTACAAATTGAGTTCAAAGCCAGTCTGAACTGCATAGTGAAACACTGTCTCAAAAATAAAAACACAAGCAAACAAAAAAGTCTAACCTGGGAAGCATTACTTTGTCTCTCTGAGACTGTTTTCTCATCAGTAAAGAAAAAAATTGTCAGTTCTGTTCCTGAAATTGTCCTAAACACTAAGCAGGAACATACAGAGTAGCAAAAGTAAAACAAACAACAATTGGTATTTTTAATATTAACCCCTGCTCTGTGTTTAACCATAAACAACAGTGACTGTGGGGCTGGGAATATAGCTAAAGGCCAGGGATATAGCTCAGCAGCACAGTTCCTGTCTAACAATCATGAGGCCCTGAGTTCAATTCCTAGGATTAAAAAAAAAAAAAAATCACATCTTACATAATAAAAGTTATAGCAAGGGGCTGAGGAGATAGCTCTGTGGCACAAGTGCCTGCCTGGCAAGTGCAAGGCCGTGAGTTTGAACCCCAGTCTTGAGAAAAAAAAAAAAAAAGAAACACCAAAATAAAAGTTATAGCAGTAAATTCTATTAAATGGAACACATTAACATTCACCATATAATTGCCTCTCAGGAAATGGATGACACAGTTACAAAGAAAAGTAATAAATCATGGATATATCCAGATAATACACCATACACATCCACATGCATTCACATACAGGCAAACCAACCCAACCAGAACAGAATAGCCCTTCTTCATTAACTCTGCATATGTAGACTAGCTTTGATGACACCTAGAAATCACCCAGGGAGCATAATGACAATGCAAATTCCCAAGCTTTACTTCCCCAAATATTCATTCTCTATCTCTCTCACCCTCCCTCTCCTACTTGTTCACTTGCTCTCTCTCACTCATACACATACCCTCACTTCCTCTTTTTCTTGTACACATACATACATCCTCAATCAGAAGACTAAAAATGAGATATTAAACCTGCATGATTAATTTATAAGCCTCCAAGTGATTCTGCTGCAGTTGGATCATGTATCCCAAAATAAGGAGCCCTATTCTGACTGAGACCAGATCGCAAAGTAGGTCCCCATGGAAGCCTAATTGATAATCAAATGTCATAAACACACACTGAGACTCTAATACATGGTAGGCAAGAAATATCTGTATAACATGCTAAGAAATAATAATAAAATAAAAGGAAAATCAGACCTTCAGCTCTCAAAGCTCAGAAGCCTGATGATGACACAGACTTTTACATGCCTAACTGTATAGCAGTGTATAGCTACACACAAATTCATCAAGACAGGAGTTGGGGATACAGTTCAGTGGCACAGTCCCTGCCTGGCAAGCTTTAAGTCATGAGCTTGATTCCCCATACCAAAAAAAAAAAAAAAGCTCATCAAGATAAATCTTTTCTCGGCCAGCGAGATAGCTTAGTGGTCTAAGTGGTGTGCCTGGCAAGCTCAAGGATCCCTGATGCCACATGGTGTGCCAGCCTAGCGCTGTGCCAGTCTCCAAAACTGGGCATGGTGGTTCACACTTGTAATCCCAGCTCTGGGGAGGGTGAAACAGGAGGATCACTATGATCTCAGCTGCATAGCAATACCCTGTACTAAACTAACTAATTAATTAAATAAATAACTAAATCTTTACTGAGCACCTTCTAAATACTTCTAGCATGAGAAATATATCAAACTGGAGAGACAAAAGAGGCCAATTTTTCAAAGGCAAAATGTATAGCATATTACTTAATAAGTGTTAGGGAAAAAAACCTAAGCAAAGAAGAAAGGGAGTGGGAGTGTCATTTTCAATTTTCAACAGTTTCAAAAAATTTCCCCAGGCTCTACCTGCTGTGCTCACAGTTGCTGAAGTTTCACAGCAGAATAAAGAGATGAAAGGACCAGTGGAGGAATGAGTGACTTTATTCGGTGGGCTGGAATAGAAGGTGGACACAGACAGTTTCCTTGCTGGATGAAGCAGGAGTGCTTCTCCAGCCTCTGCATGGCCCATACTGCATGAATCAGCAACGAGTGCACCACAGTGCATTCCAGCAAGGCCTGAAACGCCTCTGTGTCTCTCACCTCTACCAAAATCCATTTGTTCTGCCTGTGTTATAAATTTATAGGATTGGGGTTGGGGAGATAGCTCCGTGGTACAAGTGCAAGGTCGTGAGTTCAAACCCTGGTCCTGCCAAAAAACAACAACAACCAAAAAAAAAAAAAACAAACAAAAACTTATATGATTATGTCAGCCCCTTCTGGGTCATATCAATGGCAAAGTTTAGAATTTTGTTATCATAAAAAGAACAGGACCACAGTAAAAAAAAATATGAAAAAATCTAAAAAACATAAAGATTTAAAATATTCTTACCCACAGCACTACCTCTGTTCACATTTTGGTGTGTTTTTTGCCTATGATGTTTAACCTATCTAAGGGACCAGGATATAGCTCAGTGGCACAGCACCTACCTGGCAAGCACAAGGTCCTGACTTTGATTCTTGGTACCAAAAAAAAAAAAATCTAGGACCACTCTGCATCCCCAAAGTTTCATATCTCTTTCTTTTCATTGTTATAAAATATGTGTTTACTATATATGTAAAAGTTTTAATTACTACATATTAAAACAAATTCTATACAAACATCAGTTTAATTGTTATAGAACATTTTGTCCCAATGAGGTACTATACTTGACCAATGATTTTTCCAGGTATTCAATATGTAGGTTTCCTAATTTTCAAAATTCTCCACTGAACCAGGCATGGCAGTACATACCTATAACCCAAGCACTCAAGAAACTAAGACAGGAGGACCACCTTGAGTTGAAGGCCAGCCTGGGCTCTATATTAAGTTCAAGTCCAGCCTGAAATACATAGACCCTGTCTCAAAAAAAAAAAAAGTCAATTATCCCAGAAATAGAAGAAACTAGAAAATTTTCCAGGTAAGCAGTCATTGCACAGACAGTCCAAAGTTGACCCAAACTCAGTCCCTGACCTCCTGGCTGCAGTGGCAGAATACAGAAGCTCACCATTTGTCAGAACCTTTTGGTCTGGACATTGAGTGGTGACAGAGACATACTTACCTGCTATCAGAATCCGAGGCAATCTCTTTTCTCCCTCCAAAGCGAATCTGGCACTGCACAGAAAAAGAAACTGCTGAGATCATCTATTGGGATAGGACTCAAGCATTACCAACAGCCGACACAAGTCAGAGTCAAGAGTAGGACATGGGCCCAGAAACTCTGGCTGCTGAGTCAGGATGTTCTGTGCCCTGTGTGTGAGCACAAGAGTTAAGAAGGTGAACAGTTCAGCCTTTAAACTGCCACTTAAAGGAAACTCTTATCTCCCACTTGTACAGAAGCAAGCCTATGGGAAAACAGTGCTAATGAGAAAACAAAGCATACAGTCATCTGTAAATTATCTAGGAAATTGCTCAGATCCATCAGCAGCTGACTATACCACAGAGCTCTTACAGGCAATAATTAAAATATAAACCTATAGGGGCCCGGCAGGATGGCTCAGTGGTCTAAAGCACCTGCTTAGGAAAGCTTAGGCGGCTGCAGGGACGGCAGTTCAATCCCCAGCACCACATGCTGCACCAGCCCTGCCCTCAGGGCAGGCTGAACCAGCCATAAAAATAAATAAACAAAAGTTCTGAAACAAGAATAAGTAAGTAAGTAAGTGAGTGAGTAAGTAAGTAAGTAAGTAAGTAAATAAATAAATAAATAAATAAAATATAAACCTATGGTGGTTCCTTTGTGACAGGACCCCAAAGTAATTACGACTGGCTAGAAAACTGCAACAGCATAAATCAAACTTCAGTGAAGTCACCCACTGGCGCTGAAAGATAATTTATCCAAAGTATAAAATCAAAACAAAACTTCTCACTTCATTTATTGTGATAAAAAGAGATGACATAAAACTAACCATTTTAATTATTTTTGGCCATAAAAGTCAATTCACATTGTTACACTATCATCAACACTATCTTTTAAAGTACAGAAATCTTGCTATGGATAGCAGCTCTGCAAGTGCCCAAACTTATGATCAAAAATGCAGATAATGTTAAATGATACACTTCGCAAAACTCATGAAACTTTACAAAGTTCATGATATATTTATTGTTGTTGTTTAGTTTTGTTTTTCAGTATTGCTATGTAGTTCAGGCTGGTTCTGACCTCACTATGTAGCCCAAACTGGCCTTGAATTCATGGCAATCTTTCTGTCTCAATGTCCTGAGCTTTGGGATTACAGGCATGTCTCTCCATGCCTAGTAGTATATTTTATTATATGTAAATTAAACAACAATAAAGCCACTTTTTAAATATATATATACATATATATATTAACTCCTCCCAAAATAATAGCTTCTTCCAGCAGAATCTCTGAGCAGAATCCCCAGTTTATTTCTATTTAACTGCTATATTTAAAGTATTAAACCTGCTTCCTCATCATCTTGCTACATTTTCCACTTCTGAATCAAAGAAAGAAGAAACAAACAACTCAGGCTCTGGATTTACTATGGACTAGGCACTGGCTGGACCCTCTACCTAAATTTAATAAGTGCAATTTTCTCACAACCTCGTGGATGTAAGAGTAATCTCTTCTAACTCCAGAAGAGAAAGATGCTCAGGGAGCTAAATGAGTCACTCAAGCAGCTGTGAGGTAATAACGCTAGCACTCAGCTCCAGCTATAGCTATGGCTGAGCCCCAGGCCTGTGCCCTTCCATCCTACCAAGGGTTGGAAGATGCTAAATTCTCTGGGCTCACTTCAATACACAACCCATAGCCCAATTAAGTATTTACCTTCCTATTCTGTGATTATATACATACAATTATCAATCACCCTTTCTAAAAGTGACCTTTCTGGACTCCAGGTTTGAATCCTAGCTCTGTCACTTGCTATGATGGTTTGGACATGGAATGTTCCTCCAACAGCTCATGTGAAGAGCTGGTCCCAGTAGAGCAATGTTCAAAGGTGGGGCTTTTGGGAAGCGAATAGTCTGAGATCCACAATTAATCCACTGACAGGTTCATAATTAACTGTACTGTTAAAAGATGGTAAAAATTGTAAAAGGGAGGCCTACTTAGAAGAAGCAGATCCCTAGGGGTGTGTACCTTCTTCTAGCTTCTTCTCCTCTCTTTTTCTGCCTGGCAACAAAGAGAACACTTTCCTCTACCACACTCTGCAGTCATATTTTTGTCTCACTACAGGCCTAAAAGCACTAGAGTCAGCTGACTATGGACTAAGACCATGAGCCAAAATAAACTTTCCTTCAAGATAAATATTTTGTCACAGTGATAGAAAACTGACTAATACACTAAATTATGATACTTTGAGCTACTTACTGAATCTCTCTAAGCTTTAGTTTCTTCATTTGTAAAATGAAAACAACTGTAAGAGGCAAAGTTTGGTGGCACATGCCTACGATTCCAGCTCTTGGGAGGTTGAGGCAGCAGGACTGAAATGAACTCAAGGGTAGCCTGAGCTATGTAGTAAGATCCTCAAGAGCAGCCTGGGGCTGAGGATATAGCTCAGTGGCACAGCACCTGTCTGGCAAGCATGAGGTCCTGAGTTTGAGTCCCAGTACAAAAAAGAGAAAAAAGGCATATTGAACTGCAAAGCGAGTTCAAGAGCAGCCTAGAATAGAGTGAAATCTTGATGTAAATAAATAAATAAATAAATAAATAAATAAATAAATAAATGTAAAGCACTTTGCAGCAAGACAGCATACAGTGAACATATGACACAATAATACATGTGTGTTACATACATACAAGTACCAAAAAAGATGCCTGTCTCTTGTCCAGGCCCCCTTTCTTACCCACACAGAAGCTGGCTGTGAGGAGCAGCATCAAGCATTCACAGAAGAGCCCACTTGGAGAGCCGCAGCTACAGTAGCAGCAAAAAACCCTAGGCTTGGCCTCACACCACCTTGTCTTGTTCTTGTGCTCACAAGATCTTACCTGCAAACCACCATCTCTATAACCTTAGAGTGGTCCTGAAACTCTGAAACCCACATTGGTGCCCTTCTCAAAGGTACATTACTGAAGGACAAGGTCAGCCTCCTGTACCTCTACTCTGCCTGCCTTTCCTGCTCTACTACTTCCTAGAAAAAAACTCTGCTTCATCATTCCCAGAACAGAAAGTAAATCTATATGGATAAAAAGGAAGAAAGGACTGGTGCATTGATTACATGACGCTCTCAATCCCAAAGCCACTCTTACCTGTTTTACTGCATCCAGCAGTCGCTCCAGAAGAAATTGTCTTTTGTCATTGTTCTGTGAACCTAAAATGCAACAAGGCTTAATTAGTTCTCCTGAACATTAGCCTTCTAGTAAGATTTTCTGACACTATAGTACATGGCTATCTCCAAATATAATCAGTCCTTTGCTGATCTTTACAAAATCAGTAGCAAACCAAGTACCAACAATTTAGATCACTACAACGAATTTTGGCCATTTGCCTTTTAGCATATCACAGGAAAACAATTAAATTAATTTTCCCCAAATTTGAAGAACATTTCCATAGCAATCTAAGGGCTTCTCAACTGTGGCCCTGTGGACATTATAGGACATATTTAGCAACATCCCCCTCCATAGAATTAGCACACAAATACTCTGAGTTATGACAAAAATATGTCTCCAGACATTATAAAAACATCTCCTGAGGAACAAGGACAAAGGAGGGAATTGTCCCCAAATGACAAGCAGCAGTCTAACGCAACATGTAAGCTTCCTAAAACAGCAGGTACTGCTTGCTAACTATTCTTACTGTCATCTCCAACATGCATTTCCCATGCCCATCTCTGCAATAGAAGCTCAAGAAGTGTAATTACCCACTTTCTGTGAAGCTAAGGCTGTTTTGATTTGCTTTGTTTTATAAATATTATAGCCTGAACCTTGGGCTTTTGCTCTGAGCTACACTCCTAGCCCTATTTTTACTTCTTTGAGACAAGGCCTTTGTTTTCCCCCCTTTCTATACAGTCTTATTATGTAGTTCAGGCTAGCCTTGAATTCAATCACTATGTAGACCAAGCTGCCTCAAACTCAGTGATCTTTCTCCCTCATCTTTCAAAGTGCTAGGATTGCCAGGTGTGGTGGTGCACACCTATGATCTCAGCACGTGGGAGGCTGAGGCAGGAAGATTGGTGTGAGTTCAAGACCAGCCTGGGCTAAAAAAGTGAGTTCAAGGCCTGTCTGAACTGCACATCAAGACCCTATTTCAAAAAGACATTTAAAAAAAAAAAAAAAAAAAAAAAGTGCTAGGATTACAGATGTGTCCCACTACACCCAGTAACAGGATCTCACTAAGTCACTAAATTCCTCCAGAGTGCTGCAATTACAAGTGTAACACCACACCCAATTCCTTATTTTTTTATTTTGAGACAGGGTCTTGCTAGACTGCCCAGCCTAGCAATCCAACTTACAATGCTCCTGCCCCAGCACAAGTAACTGAGATTATAGGTAGGCATCACATGATGTCTTTTCATACAGAGAAAAGACATAAAGGCATCATGCCTTTCTCCATTCTCAATCCCTCATCATAAACATGAGTACAGCCAGAGGAACATCTTGTCACACAAAGCCATGAGGGAAAGACCAGAAGAAGCATGAACACACCAGCTCTATTATCACTGAGTTATTGCGCCAATCCTAAAAACAACCTAACTTTCATCAAGAAACGACAGGGTTTCTTCAAAGGTGGCTGAATCTAGAATATGTGACTGACTCATAGGGTGTTGCTGGGATTAAGTGTGCTGGTAATACAGGGAGAAAAACTGATCCCAGGTAGATAACCTCCAAAATTGTATAGGAGAAAAATGATCCCCAACTTGAAAAGTACCTGGGATGAGTTCATATTCTCTAAAACTGAAGAATGAATTTTAGGAACAAACAGAGGTTATAAACAGAATAGATTTATTAGGGGAAAGAAAGTTCCTGTCGCAGACAGGAACAGGAGGGGAGTCCCAAATGGGTTGTCCCCCCTGAAGTTGTTTCTTCCAGGGACTTTTATAGAGGAAAACCCATGTGGTAAGGCGGGTCTAAGGTTATGGAGAAGACATGGGATCTCACTTAGGGAGTTATGAGATGAGACAAAAACTATGGTCAACCAATGAGATAATAAGCACCACTGCTCATGTAAAATTGATTAAAATCAGGATCCAATGAGAAAGCAAGCCACATAGCAAGCAGGCAAGAATGCCACCTATTGGGCTTGGATTCCTGACTCTTTCCAGGCTCTTTTGAGGTGATACTTATTTAGCATATCAATCCCTGATGCCCACCCTTAATGAAGTATGTAGTTCCTTTAGTTTACTCTTGTCTTGAGATCTCGCCCATGGTGGAGGAGTATCTGTCTCCAGTTGTAAAGTCATCACACTGTCCTTGAGGGCCTGGCCCTGTCTAACTGCCTATAATATTTCTATCTAATTTAGCTACCTACAACACTGGGAGTAAGGATGCGTGATGACTGGATCAATCCACTGATTGGAGGGCCAGCTGTATATAGTTCAGCGGACTGAGCCCTTGCTTAGGGAAGCACAGGGGCCAGGGTTCGCTTCTAGGCCCCGCCTGTTGTGCCTGCCCCATGCCGGGCGATAGAGTCCAGGTTTAGTAACAAATGCCTGTAATCCCAGCACTTGGGATGCTGGAAACAGGAGGATCACTATGAGTCTGAGCTGATTGGGGCCAGCAAGATGGCTCAGCGGTCTAAAGTGCCTGCAGGAACCACAATTCGATCCCTGGCACCACATGCTGCACCAGTCAACTGAGACAAGGCTGTGGGTTACAATGCACCAAACATATAGCGCAGTCATTTCACAAGATACTCAATCTTGAGGATGGGCCACACTACAGTCTTCGAATTGCCACCAAGCTGCTTCTGTCTTAGCCAACCCTATGTGAGCAGCATGAGGAAGGAGCAGCATGGCACTGTCCAGAGGTAGCCAGTAATTCCTGAAAGTCAAGGCAGGGCCAGCCAGTTGAAAACAATTTCCACCACGTGTCAGGCACTTCCTGTGCATCTGGCACTAAACTGAGCACTCTACACCCAAATTATCTCTTAACTTTCACAATCACATTATAAGACAGAATTTCACACTAAACAATTATAAAATAGCTATATGAAATAATGTGTGGTCAAATCAACTTAGTTTTTCCTTAACTTTTACTAAGCACCAAGAAACACTCAAATTACTGAGGACACAGAAGTTAACTAGTAAAAACGAGCCATCTTCTTATGGAGCTAGAATTCTACTATAAAGAAACAAATAGCATGTAAGTGCACTGATAAAATAAACAATGTTAAGAGTTATACTTGGAACAAAGGGATGAGACAGTAAGGGGGGATGAAACCGCCACTTCAACAAGTACAATCCTGGGGATTCTCTGCAAAGATGATATTTGAACTTTATTAAGAGGATGATCAGTCATGGAAAGATATGGAAAGACAGCATCCTGAACAGAGCAAGCAGGTAAAGGAGAGGTTCGTATAGAACAAGCTCAGCTTCTGATCTTCCAGAACCAAAAAGAACTCTACTATGACTAGATCAAGAAACAAACAAACAAAAAGGTGGAGGGATCAGAAAAGCAGACAGAAGCCCACAATGAAGGAGGTTGTAAACTAGGAGAAAGGATTAGATTCTACCCTAACTTGAGCACTAACTGGTAGAACTATGATTTTGGTTTTATTTGTTAGTTGTTTTCTTTCTTTTACAAAGTCTTACTAAGTATTCTAGGCTGGCCTTGAGTTCACTTTGTAGGCAATGTTAGCCTTAAACTCATGGCAATCCTCCTGCCTCAGCCTCCCAAGTGCTGAGATTACAAGTGTGTGTCACCACACCCTATAGAATTATGAAACAAGATCATTTCTCTTTTTTTTTTTTTCAAGATCATTCCTCTTCAAAGACTGTGTTGGGACCATAACACCAAGGCCCCTATCTTACCTCAAGACTGGAATTTACACCAATGAGTAGGTGCTTCACAACACACATTGCAACGCCAGCTCCTCAAATGTTACCATCATCACTCTTCCTGGAAGAGGTATCGATAAAAGAAAGATTACACCCCATTCCTTCCAGACAAGAGGCCAACCAGAAGCCTTACTCAGGATGGGTATAGATCTCACCGTCCACGGCTCTCTAACACCTCCCTTAACCCCTGCTCTTTGCTTAGGTTTAAATTCTGTGCTTACGTGAGACACAGAGTAGAAAAGGCAAACTTGCTTTATTCCTTTTTCCAAGTACTATACCTAATCTTACTTACCCTTGAGCAATGTCAATTGGAAACTAGAATTTTGCCCCAGGAAATGTCTGTTATTTTTTCTTATCATAAAACTTCTGTGAAAAAAATACAATAAAAACAAATGGGGAAAATGAACAAGGAATATAATCTCTTTTTTTTTTTTTTTTTTTTTTTCTTGTTTCAGAACCTTTGTTTGTTTATTCAGTCACTTTTATGGCCAGCTCAGCCCGCCCCGAGGGCAGGACTGGCGCAGCAAGTGGTGCCTGGGATCGAACTGCGGTCCCTGCCCAAGCTTCCCCAAGCAGGGGCTTTAGACCACTGAGCCATCCCGCCAGGCCCCAGGAATATAATCTCCATCCTCTCACCACCGATGATTTTTTTCCACAGTGCTCCTCAAACTTCTATGTGTACCTGGATCTCCTAGAGATCTTATAAAAAGACAACTGACTCAAAGGGTAGTGGGTGGGACCTGTGGTTCTGCATTCCTCAGAGGCTCCCAGTGATGCTGACTTGCGGGTTTCTGAGCTACACCTACTCTTCCTGATGTGCACAATGGCTCTACATATGTCCTAGGTATTTGAGTTAGTGTTTGTTCTAAATGTCAACAGCCTCCTCTCCCTCGCCTCGCAAAGCCTCTTTGCACAATATGGGAAAAGACTGTTCAGGCCTCAACCCAGAAACTCAAACTTGCTGGCTATGATCCTTCTTTTTAAGCAAGCAACTTTCAAGTGCAACAAATCTGACCTCAGAAGAGGAACTTGGTTATCTCCAAGTTCTTGAGAAGGGAGGCTAATAGGGGCCAGGGCACAAGGTGGCCTTGAGGCCACTGGTTAACAGCAGGAGGTGTCCAGAGACTTCCCTGACTAAGCAGAAGGAGAAGCACTGAGCCAGAAGTCACAAGGCAAGAGTTCCCATCCTGGCTGAGCCACTTGCTGGCTATCTTACAATCACTTCTTTCTCTGGGCACTGGAATCTACATGAGCTCATACTGTCCTAGTGCTGCAGCTGGCAGACATGGGATATGTCCGAGAAATTAATACCTTCTCTTCGTGATAAGGCAGAGAATGCAGCACCTCTCAGTATACAGCCCAAACAAATCATCCAGCTTCAAATACTGCAGCCACTTAAGAAGAACAGGGAGTTGATCCTACCAACTGAGCCCCAAGTATGGTGTTAAGTCAGTAATGACTGACTGACTTAATCCTTGACAAAGATGGCAAAAGGCAACCAGGTGTGGTGGTACATGTTTGTCATCTGAATAGTAAAGAGATTAAGCCAGAAAGATCAAAGTTTGAGGCTGGCCTGAGAAACTTAGACTCTGTCTTAAAACAAAATTTTAAAAGGGCTGGGGAATTGCAGCTCAGTGGTGGATCATTGCCTAGCACAACAAGGCCCTGAGTTCAATCTCTAGTACCATGAAAAAATAAAGAGGAAATGCTCCACCACCACTTAACAGAATTAAGCCTTCAAGATGAAAAGATCTTGGGCCAGCGAGATGGCTCAGTAGTCTAAAGCGCCTGCTTAGGCAAGCTTAGGTAACCTCTGGGACGGAGTTTGATCCCTGGCACCACATGCTGCACCAGCCCTACCCCCAGGGCAGGCTAAGCCAACCATAAAAAAAAAGAGGAAAAGATCTTTATTAAGGTTAAACCATGGAGGCAATCAATAAGGAATCCAATTCTAAGTCCACTGCCTCTGGCTCTTCCATCTGCTAAATTCTGCTCACCCTGGACACCTATAACAAACCCACAGCTACAGCCCACTGCAAATTCTGGAGCCATTTTTCATTTCATCAAGTGAGCAAATCCCAGCCTTCCTTTTTCTTCCTTTCTCCAGGGCCAGCCTGAGCTATAAATCATAACAGGCTTCTTCCTTATTTCTTGTTAGAGAACCATCTAAGGGAAAATACAAAAAGGAATGCCTTCAAGACCACAAACCTGAGAAAGCACTCATTCTTCAATCCTAACTCAGAAATCACATTTGCATTAAAATTCCCCCCTGGTTCAGGTATAGCTCTGTTGTCTCTCCTTCTCTTCAATAGTTAGATCCTGTTTAATGTTTATATGCCTTTGGCCAGGGAGATAGCTTGGCAGCTTAAGTGCCTTCCTGGCAAACACAAAGTCCCAATCCCTGGTACTAAAAAAAAGGTAAGATATTTTAGGGCTGGCCAGATAGCTCAGCCGACTAAAGCACCTGCTTAGGCAGAGCACATCGGCAGGGTTCAGTCTCCGGGGCACAATGAGAAGGCTATTATGACTGGGCATAGTGGCACACATCTATAATCCCAGCACTTGGGAGGCTGAAAACAAGAGAACCACTACACCCTGCAGACCCTGTACCAAATACATTTTTTAAAAAGCCTCTAGATGCTTTGAGGCCCTACATTTTCTTGTTGTTGTTGTTGTTGTTTTGTTTTGCTTTGCCTTTTTCTGCGGGACTGGGGTTCAAACTCATGACCTTGCACTTGCCAGGCAGGCACTTGTGCCACGGAGCTATCTCCCCAGCCCCTACATTTTTATATAAACATCTGGTCTTGTCCTCAGAGTCAGCATTCAAGCTCCAGTGCAGCAGGAACTCAACTGGGTTTGAATCCTACTCCATTAGTCATATAATCATGGACAAGCTAGCTCACCTCATTACTTCAGGCTCCTCCTCAGAAACTTATGGTTTATATTTAGCTGTGCCCCCCAAAACTAATGTGCTCATAAATGGGACATTGGGGAGGTGACTGGATCATGAGTGTATGATACTGGACTATGAATATGGAAAATGGACTGCTTACACAGAGGTAAGACAGAGTAGAAAAGGCAAATTTGCTTTATTTCTTTTTCCAAGTACTATACCTAACCTTACTGAAGTATAGTGAACTTACTGAAGAAGTAAGTAAGACCCACCAAGGGTGTGGCTGACAACAAACAAATGATCTATATCCTGAGTAGAATAAAAAGGGAAAGAAGAAACATTCTGCGTTTCCTGCCTACCCTGCCAAGGACTGTTTCTTCTTTGCTGTATCTGTCTACCATAGTGCCCTGCCTTGGAGTCAGCTGACTATAGACTGAAACCTCTATAAACTGTACATGAAAATAAACCTTTCTGGGCCCAGCAGGATGGCTTAGTGGTCTAAAGCGCCTACTTAGAAAAGCTTAGGTGGCTGCAGGGACCACGGTTCAATCCCCGGCACCACATGCCGCGCCAGCCCTGCCCTCAGGGCAGGCTGAGCCAGCCATAAAAATAAATAAATAAACATTCTGAAACAAGAAAAAAAATTAAATTTAATTTAAAAATTCTTTAAAAAGAAAAAGAAAATAAACCTTTCTGCAGATTAAAGCACTTGCAAGCAGGCACAGGGGCCGGGGGTTCAATACCCAGGCCACCCTGCTGGCCCCATCCTGGAGTCACACTGAGACAACAACTGAGACTGGGTATGGTGGCACACACCTGTAATCCCAGCACTTGGGAAGCTGTAGACAGGAGAATTACTATGAGTCCAATCTAGTGGTGAGACCTTGAACATCCTGTAGACCCTGTACTAAATACAGAATAAAATAAACCTTTCCTCCTTTAACTTGTGTCAGGTATTTTGTCCCACCAATGAGAAAGTAAGATAGAGCCCTACCTCCTAGGACCATTAAATGAGTAAATGTACATGGCACATATAGAACAGAGTTTGATATACCAAACACTCTGTACATGTCAGACATCATTACTATTGTTAGGAACCTGTACCACAGAACCATCAAGAATTCTTGCTCCAGGAAGTACTTTTAACTAGTTAACTTTTTTTAAATGTATTTAGTACAGGGTCTGCAGGGTCTCACTATGTAGATTGGACTCGTAGTGATCCTCCTGTTTTCAGCCTCCCAAGAGCTATTACAGGTGTGTGCCACCATGTCGAGTCTCAATCATCATCTCAGTGTGCCAGCATACCTTGTAGTGCTGAGGATCAAATCCAGGTCTCTGCCCTCTGCCTAAGCAGGCACTTTAGTCTACTGAGCTTAGTTAACTTTTTTTTTTTTTTTGTGGGACTGGGGTTCGAACTCAAGACCTTACATTTGCCAGGCAGGCACTTGCGCCACAGAGCTATCTCCCCAACCCAACTTTCTATCCAAAATACAAACAAAGCAATCTAATCCATGCCTGTGTGTTCATTGTCCTGGGAGATAAAAAGGTAACAAAAAGAGATTATCTGGAATGAGAAAAACAACAAATATGCAAGCAGATACACACATTCCTTTAGTCCTAAGAAGAGCCTTGGAGGCCCAGTTGAGTACAGTTCCTATTCCATAGAGGACATCAGTCACATAATCAAGGACACAGTCATACTATAATGGTGGTACTTTGGTGCCATTCAGTGCAGTAGTCTGCTCATTAACACACTATAGCTACTTTCATACCAGAGGGGTGAGTGAAAAGTTGCAGAATCAACTCTATCTATGACTTGCAAAGCCTAAAATATTGCTTGACTCATTTTTCATAAAAAGTCTATGGTAAAGATGCAGGTTTACTAGTCAGAATCATAAATTGTCTGAGACAACCCATCATGCATACATAGGTAGTGTGTGGTAAAAATGCTGTCCTAATTGTCCTAGTTTTTGCAAGGTATGCTGAATGAATCACACAGCATCATTGTGTACATCCTGGAATATCAGTAAGCCATTTATTGTACATATGTGTGTTTCCAGGTGCTCTGGCCACTGTGTAGATAACTCAGTATGTGGTGAAGGAGAGACTGTAGCCTAAAGGCCAGAGCTAGGAAGAGCAACAGAGCTGGGGAGACCATCATACGACAGGCAGAAATGTGGCTGCAGCTAGAGGGGCATGTAGGAACCAACATGGTTTTATTATATTTTAAATATTATCCTTATATGCTATTGGAATTGAGTAGTTAAGAAGAAATAATTGATGATATGGGGAAGAGAGGAGATGGGATTCAGAGCACAGGTAAGTACAGGTTTAAGTTAGGCCCCTTGGAGCATTCTGTTTTTGAGACAGATCTTGCTATGTGATTCAAGCTGGCCTTGAACTCATGGAGATCCTCCTACCTTAGCCTTTGGAATGCTGGAATTACAGCACACCATCATGCCCAGACAATCCTCAGTTTTGTCATGGTGAGATGGACTGATCAAACTTACTTCAGGTCAGAATATCTCAGCTGTGGCACTGTTGACATTTTTTAGACAGTTCTTGGCTGCAGGGTCTAGGATGTGTACTGAAGCATTCCTTCTTTCTGCCCCCTGGTTAAGAGTAACCAAAGATGTCTCCAGACCTTGCTGAATGTCCTGTGGAAGGTGAAATCACTGTGATGCCTGATAAGTACAACTCTTTGATTTCCTTTATTTAGGTGCCCCTGTTCATCAGAGAAGCGTAAGAAAATTGGAGCTTTTCTACTGTGAGCCCTAGTGTTCCCTGGAATTATCTCCTTCCACTCTTGGGTAATCCTTGTTTTTTTTGGCCTATAATGGTGTATCTACCTGTTATGATCCTCAACACTTTTTTCTCTATTGAGGTAAAACTCATAACCATTGTTTAAGCAATTTTGTCATATTTAGCACCTGTGCTGTGCTTTGCTACTGTCTCCTTTATTCCAAAGCATGTTGATCGCCCAAAGGAAACCCTGTATCTATTAAGCAGTTGCTCCCCACCTTAATCTCCTCCTCCCATCCTTCAGGGCCAGGTAGCCATTTATCTGAATTTCTCTTTGTAGATTATTGACTTAATCTGGTCCTTCCCACTTTTAGAAACAGCTTAAACTCTTTTTCATTAAGCCTGCCAGTGGCCCCAGTAGGATGCTAGGGTGCTGTGGTATAAGGAGCATGGATCCAAGAGTATAGGAGACCAAAGCTCAACATCTAGTGTTTCACTAGCTTTGCTGCATGATCTTGAGCAGCATTTCTGGCATATAGTGGTACCTAAAAAACATTGCCTTCTGTTTCTTTTCTCTTATTCCTGTCTAGTACATTGCAAGGATCTCACTGTTAGATAGAGACCAGACAAATGCTTGCTATAACTTTTCCTCCTCCCACATGATTCCCTGGTTGCAGCCACATTTCTGCCTGTCCTGTGATGATCGCCCCAATCCTGTTGTTCTGGCTTTTAGACTACAATCTCCTTCACTACATACTGAGTCACCTACGCAGTGGCCAGAGCACCTGGAAACACACAAATATACAATAAGTGGCTTACTGATATTCCAGGATGTACACAATGATACCATGTGATTCATTCAATATACCTCACAAAAACTACAATTAGGGACTCAGGAGATGGCTCTGTGGCACAAATGCCTGTCTGGCAAGTGCAAGGTTGTGAGTTCAAATCCCAGTCCTGAAAAAAAAAAAGACTATAATTAGGACAGCAGTTTTACCACACACTACCTATGTATGCATGATGGATTGTCTCAGACAATTTATGATTCTGACTGAGTAAACCTACATCTTTACCACAGACTGTTTTTGTGAAAAGTGAGTCAAGCAATATTTTAGCCTTTGCAAGGCACAGAGTTGATTCTGCAACTCCTTACCCACCAGTCTGGTATGAAAGCAGCCACAGTGTGTTAATGAGCAGACCACTTCACTACCAGCAACAATAAAGGGGGACAGAGGCTTAAAAACTAAGACTATTTCCAGACTATATGACTCCCCTACATGTAGACAGCTATATCTCAGACTACCCCAGCAAGCCACAGACCAGGTCCACATCAAAATTATGCTCCCATACCAGCCATGGTGGCACCTGCCTATAATCCCAGCACTTGGGAGACTGAGGCAGGAGGAATGTCGCCAGTTCAAGACCAGCCTGGGAGGGGAGGCACCCTAGGGAGATAGCTCTGCAGCACAACTGCTTGCCTGGCAAGTGCAAGGTCATGAGCTCAAACCCTGGTCCCACCAAAAATAAATAAATAAATAAATAATAAAATAAAATAAAAAAATCTTAAAAAAAAAAAAAGACCAGCCTGGGCTACAAAGTGAGCTCAAGGTCAACCTGAACTGCATGTGAAACCCTGTCAAGGAAAAAAAAAAAAAACATATATATATATATATATATATATATATATATATATATGTATATATATAGCATGTGTTGTTATATAATCAATATAAAACAAAATGATACATATATATGATTATATACTATAATATAATTATATGTAATATATTCCCCCTATCTTTTCTTATGCTCTTACCAAGATCACACATTCAGAGCCTTAGAGACAGGTAACTCATTAAGCCATCACTAGCAGAAGGCATAGGCATTACATTTGCTGGCATCAGTATCGGCCCCATGGCAGGTTCAAGATCATGGCTGCTATGGCTCAACTCCCATCCATCCCCAGAACACACCATCATTTCCAGTATGGGAATGGCAAGAAAGCAGGAGGAAGAGGGTGGCAGAGAGGGCTGCCAGTATATGTCATGATTACACACATGGCCAAGATTAGACACTCCAGTGCCTTGAAGGTCAAGCAGAAAACAGAAACAAGAGAAGTAGGCAGGGAAGGTAAAAAACAGGGCAACATAGAAGCTATCTGGGCTGAGCAGGTCCCTTTAAGACATGACAACTGCTGCTCAGTGCCACTCAACATACCCTATAGAAAAACTAGTGGGGGCCGGGCGTGGTGGTGCACGCCTGTAATCCCAGCACTCGGGAGGCTGAGGCAGTAGGATCGGTGCGAGTTCGAGACCAGCCTGGGCTACGAAAGTGAGCTCAAGGCCAGCCTCAACTGCATAGCAAGACCCTGTCTCAAAAAGACAAAAAAAAAAAAAAAAAAAAAAAGAAAAGAAAAACTAGTAACTGCTCCATGCTCCATGTCCTGATTTTTCAAGAAGTTCCATGCCAAATTGTTGGTACTCATTTTATAATTGTGTCCCAATCAACTCAGCATGAACCAAATACACCAAACTTGGGTACCATGTGCCATTTTTCCCTAACTACACATTTCACCTTCACATTACATATAAGGTGAGGACCAGCACTCCTACTGTGAGAGACAAGGAATTCGACGGTTGGACTGCCTAAATAAGAGTCCAGAAGTGCCAAAGCCAATATTTTACACCAAGGGTCATGCCTTCCAAACAAACACCTTACGACTAGCTTAATCCCTTGGATGGTCCAACGTCAGCAAAAAAGGAGGGGAGGGGGCTTCTTCTGCAAAATGCTATCAAACAAAACCAGCCTCCTCATAGTAGCTCAAATATTAATTTTGTCAAGAAACCTTCCTGCTAAGTAAAAGTTCCTCACTGGCAAAATATATCGCTTTATACTATCTCCCTAGGGTCCTCCAACCAATTCAGAGCCCAGATATAACATCTACTATGGCAAAGACTATGAGCAATCATGTCCTCAATTTTTAACGGCCAGAAAGCTGCTTTGCAGAATCTCCACTCACAAAAGAAATTCTGCAGTTCTTCAATCAAGACTCTAGTCGGGCTCACTTCTGTGGCTCTCTAAGTGGCTACTTTAAGTGGAGAGGATGGGGCTAGGCCAGGACACAGAAGCTAAAACATGTAATGTTTGCAGAGCAAAGCATATGCGTACAAAAAATAGACAATCATTCTTCCTCAAACTCAGGGCACTGGCTCTTAGTACTGTACAGTAAAGCAGCACTGGGTGAGGATGAAAAGACAGACTGTCCACAACCACAGAAGGGAAAGAGGCAGGCTTATCTCAATACAAATGGGTTCAGGCCATCCACATGGGCTCATGATGTCTAAAATTTTTTTTTTTTTTTTTTTTTTTTTTTTTTCTTTTTGAGACAGGATCTTGCTATGCAGTTCAGGCTGGCCTTGAGCTCATTTTATAGCCCAGGCTTATCTTGAGCTCACACTGATCCTCCTGTCTCAGCCTCCCAAGTGCTGGGATTACAGGTGTGCACCACCACATCCAGCATGACGTCTAAAATTAGAGATCAAGGGGCTGGGGAGATAGCTCCAAGGCACAAGTGCCTGCTGGGCAAGTGCATGGTCATGAGTTCAAACCCTGGTCCCACAAAAAAAAAAAAAAAAAAATTAGAGATCAACTCAACAGTATATTATGAATAAGCAAAGAAAGGGGACCATCAATTTTCTCTAGAATGAGGATGGGCAAACATCTATGAAGAACAAAACAATAAATATTTTGGGTTTTGTGAGTCACTAAGTCTCTATTACAGCCATTCAATTCTGCTGGTGTAACATGAAAGCAGCTATAGACAATAGTAATGGAACAGATGCGGCTGCATGCCAATAAAACTTTATTTATAAAACAGATGACTGACCCAGCTTGCCAATCTCTGTGCAGAAAAAACACTAAAATAGCAATGTGCAAATATTTTGAAAACAAAGTATATTTTTCCCCATGGTTGGAGAGAAGTTACATACTTAGCACTAGTCATCACACACCACCACTAACAATCTATTGGATTGACCAAGGAAAACTTATAATGAAATTCCCCAGTGTGTTAAAGCTATGGTAAGTCAGGTACAGCCACTGGTGGTAGAAAGTTCTGACAACTAATATAGTAACATATGTCCAAAATGAAAAAACATCAAAAATTTTAATTAAAATAAAATACATCAACATATCATTCTTATATTTTGAAAAATAAACTAATGAGGAATGAGGGAAGAGAAAGTAAATAACTATTTCACCAGTCCATCTCCTAGGCACTAAGTAAATTACATTCATCACTTGCTTTAAATTCCCTTTTCTGACGTGAATTAATCAGAGAAGCTGCAGTAAGAAGTTAAAATCAACATGTCTCCATTCAAGAAGTGTTTTCTACTACAGCACAATAACTGCCTGAACAGACAGCATCATGGCCACAAAAAGTTTCACTGCAGTCTTTGTAAAGGGATCAGCAAACTATAGCCCCCCAGGCAAATCCAGCTGCTGCCTGTCTTTCTAAGTAAAGTCTTATTGGAACACAGCCATGTCACTTCATTTCCGTATTGTCTGTGGATGCTCTCAAACTACAACAGCAAAGACGAGTACGTGGGTCCAATGCCAGATGTCCAACAAAGCAGAAAATATTTATTATCTGGCCCTTCACAGAAAATGTTTGCAATATCACCCTAGAAAATCATAAGTGGAATTTTTTTTCCTTTGCTACAATAATAGAAAAGCTAAATAATCACAGTACATCAATTTGGCAGAATGTTGTGCTGCCTTTTATAAGAATTGTAAAGAGAAAGAACACAGACAAATATAATGTAAGTGGAGACAATAATTCAAATGTAGGCTCAATACAATTATGTAGAATGCACACATAAGCTTTCAACAAAGACAAAAGTAGGATATCTGACAGCCTAAATAGTTAATGTGCTAGGAAGGCATATTTATAGGTATAGTCTATGTTTTCACAGTTGTGGTTAATGTCATTTTTGTGTTCACTTTTTTTTCCAGTAAACTGGGGGAGAAAAGAGCAGATCTTAAGACACAGAAGCAGACAACAAAAAATGAGAGGGCAGTGGGCAATTTTCCCTCCTCAAGAGAAAAAAGGACCCCCAAGCCAGCAGAGTATTTCCCCCAGTGGGAAGAAGATTTACTTCTGCTAGGCTTCTGGGGATACTAGGCCAGCAAGCTGAAGCCAGGTCACAAAAAGGTCCTCATTCCCTGTGGACTTCACTCCACCCAAACCTGCCCTCCACATCCTCTCCCATCTCAGTAAAAGATAAGGCACAACCCTTCCATGGGCTCAGGAGATAGACTGAGCACATAAAAGTACCAATGAGGCCTTCCTGACCACCCATCGAAAATCACAACATCCCACTCCTATAGTCTTTGCTCCAATGTGGCAGGACATACTCTGTGAAAGAGAGACTGTGTATAGATGAAGCCAAGAGTGAGTTAAGGAGGTAAGAGATCATCTAGATCCAGCTGAGCCTGATGCTGGTTTTTTGTTGTTGTTGTTTGTTTTTGTTTTATTTTTGGTTTCTTTTTGTGGGGGGGTTGGTGGGACCAGGGTTCGAACTCACAACCTGGCACTTGCCAGTCAGGCACTTGTGCCACGGAGCTTTCTCCCCAGCCTCGATGCTGGTTTTTAATCTCTGAACTTTCCCATTACAAAACACCATATAATCCCACGTTGTTGGATAACTTTAATCAACTTCTGCCACATTCAAGAGAAAAGAGTCAGGGGTTATACCTGGCATTACTCAACAGAAGTCATTTTGGTAAAGTTATTCTACTTGCTCCAACAGACAACAGTGGTGTAGCCCTTTACTGAATGATAAAGAATGTACAAAACTACCAACCAATTAAGTGTTTCTAAATAGCTAACCTTGAGTTTCTGGCCAATCTCTGTTGCCAGTGGAGCCCTCACTTCTATTACTGGGAGCAATTTAAAGTATTACAACTATTTGGGAACACAAAACAAGCAATCAGTAGCACTGGAAATGACCCCAAATATATAATCCAAAGAAGAAAAACTATCTTACACAAAAATGTCCACTTCAGCATTACTTATAACAGAAATGATAGAAAAGAGGAAGGGAGGATAAAAGAAAGGAGGCAAGAGTTGATAACCAGGTGGGCTGAGTGGCTGTGTCACTTAGTGTCAACAGTTCAAAAAATTATTGGGCCAGAGATTTTAGCTCAGAAGAATGAGGGCTTAAGTTTGATTTCCGGTACTGCCCACTGGGAAAAAAAAAAATTGTGCTATATGCACAAAAATGGCCAGTATGGAGTCCATGAGCGATGTTATGCTTTTTTCCTGAAATGTTAGGAATAAAAGAAAAATGCAAATTTATATGACAATAAATGTTCTTCAACCTAACAATGTTCCTAAATAGTTTTACATTTTTCCTCTAATCACTCCCTCCATGAAATTTTAATAGCACAAGCTTTATGTACATGTTTATGTACTGCATGCATATCTGTGCTTTATACAGAAAATAAATCTTTATCTTCCCTCAGAGCCAGTTTCCATTTCCTTCAGTGTGACATTAACCCCACTGAAAATATGTGGCATTTGTATAGACAAACAACAGGAGGACAGCATTATTCATCTGAAATCATGTTCACATTGCCAGAATTTGAACAATTCCACAAAAATCTTGGATTTTGTTTGTTTGGTTTTTGGTTTTTCAAACAAAGTGTCACTACATAATTTAGGCTTGCTTTGAACTCACTCTGTAATCTAGGCTTGCCTCAAACAATGTTCTATCCTCCTGCTTCAGCTTGTCAAATGCTGGGATTATAGGCATGTGCCACCATGCCTAGCAAAAAAATCTTGAATTCTGGTCTCAAATTTAAAAGTGCTAAGCATCTGACTATTAGTCACCCAGACAGAATCATGCCACATAGCAGCAGGAGTTACTGTCAGTAGGACTTAATCCAAAGCCACATGCTAGCAAAAGAGGTAGTCAAATTTTGCTGGTGATGAAACAACTTCTTACATTCTATCATAACAAATCAACTCCATGCCTCCATGAAGAACACAAAATACTGTCACTACCACTTTTTCTGCCTTGTGTGGAGACCACATATATTATTTTCCCATTCACTTTATTCCATTCTATTCCATTCTTTACTCCCAGTGCAAGAGAGGGTCTTATCAATGCCAAGGAGAAAACTGACCTTCAGCATTCATGTAAAAGGAAAAGCTCCCAAAATGTACATAACAATCAGGCAAGACAGAGCAGTAAATTACAGTAGTCCCTCGCTGTTTCGCAGCTAAACTTTCAGGACTCACTGTTTCACAGGTTTTTAAAAAATATTAATCTAAATTATTTATCATGGATTTTTCACTGCATAGCAGGATTTTGCAGTACCATACAGTATATGTCTGTTACATAGGTTTACGAGTTTAGAAAATGGTTAAGAACATTAGAAGTGTTTTTAAAAGTGTGAGAAAGATTTATGAGTGTGAGAAGGGTTTATAAACCCTCAAAATATATATAAATACGAAAATAAATATAGCATGGCTACTTTGCTGATTTTTACTTATGGTGGAGGTGCCTGGAGCACAACCTCCACAATAAGTGATGGATCACTGTACACAGGTAAAGCCAAAACTATGGGTTGGGAGTGGTGCCCACGCCTGCAATCCCAGCATTGAGAGGCTGAAGGATTACTGTGAGTTTGAGGCCAACCTGAGTGAGCTACATAGCTAGACTTCATCTTAAAAAAAAAAAAATACTTAAAAGCTCTGATAAATCAACCCTTAGAGCTTGTCTATTGCACAAAGTATGTGACCTCTCTAGGTCTTGCTTTCCCCACCCTTGAAACAAGGATTTCAGGGTCTTCCTAAAGTCAGAAGGATTCTTTTCTTTTTTTTTTTTTTTTTTTTTTTTTTTTTTTTTTTTTTTTTGTCTTTTTGAGACAGGGTTTCAGTAAGCAGTTCAGTGAGCCTTGAGCTCACTTTGTAGCCCAGACTGATCTCGAACTCACACTGATCCTCCTGCCTCAGCCTCCCAAGTACAGGGATTACAGGCATGCGCCACCACGCCCGGCTAGGATTCTTGAAAGAATAATTACTAATGGAAAAGAACGCTCAAGACCATCAAGTATAGTTTGATCAAACAAAGAGCTGAAGAAGCCAGGTGTGGTGGTGCACACCTGTAGTCCCAGCACTTAGGAGGTGTGGACAGGAGGATTGTTGTGAGCCCAAGGCCAGCATGAACTACATAGGGAGACCCTGTATCAAAAAAACAAACAAGGCTGGGTGTGGTGGCTCACGCCTGTAATCCCAGCACTCGGGAGGCTGAGGCAGGAGGATCGGTGCGAGTTCGAGATCAGCCTGGGCTACAAAAGTGAGCTCAGGACCAGCCTCAACTGCATAGCGAGACCCTGTCTCAAAAAGACAAAAAAAAAGTGGTAAAGAATAATAACTTCCTGCCCCACCAAGTTCTACTTATCCAGTAAGAGCAAACACATATCTAAATCAGAATTCCTCAGCTTGAAAAAACTGGCAATCAAAAAAAAGCAAATTATGATTCCTACTTCCCTGAACAACTAGTAGGTATGTTTCTTCCTGATAATTCGCTTATTTCTACATACACATTTTTTTTTTTTTCTTTTGTAGTACCAGGGATCAAACTCAGGACCTTGAGCTTGCCAGGCAAGCGCATATTCTCCCCGGCCCTACACATACACATTTTAATTTGTATGAAGGTACACATTTTAAATATAGTTCAATACCTTGCTTTTTTTTTTTTTCTAGAGAATATTAATGTTGAGATACAAGCAAAGTGGCATGCATAAACCCATACTATTCCTTCTAACATCTTTGGGGCTTTCTATCATGTGACTATACCACATTATGTTTATGCACTCCCCTATTAAAGGCCAACTTCTTTGTTTCTCACCTCATGATGCCCATTTAACTTCTATGTGTATTACCCAGGGCCATTCTACTTCTGGTTATTGGTACATAGTATGTTCAGCCTTGACCCCATCTGACCTGACTCCACTTGACCCTTTTTAACAGCCGACTCTAATTGCCAATTTGCAAGATATATAAGAAGCTAAAAAGCACGTTAAACCACATTAAAATAAGGCAACTGGCAAGATCCATACAACAAATGAATGTTTCCTCTATCAAAAACATGAAGAAAAAAAGATAAAGGAAGAACTTGTAATTGTGCCTCAACAAACAACATCAGGAAAATAAAAGGACAACTCACAGAATGGGAGACAGCTTTTGTGCACACATGGATAGGCATATATGGGAAAATTACATAGGATTCTTATAGTTCAAACCTGAAAAGATAACCCAATTAAAAATGGACAAAAGGGGCTGGGGATGTAGCTCAGTGGTAGAATGCTTCCCTAGCATGCACAAGATCCTGCATTCAATCCCCAGTACCACAAAAAAAGTCAAAAAGAAAAAAATAAAAATTTCTCCAAAGAACTATGCAACAGTCACATGAAATGATTATCATTAGTCATTAGGGAAATACAAATCAAGCCACAGGCACCACTTCACACCTACTAGAATGTTTATTATTAAAGATTACTGAAAATGAGGTAGAAAAACTACAACCCTGAATACACTGGTACAATGTAAAATACCATAGCCACTTTGGAAAACTGCCTGGCACAATTCCTCAAATGGTTAAGCAGTTACCATACAACACTAAAATCCTAGTCCTCCATTAATCCAGAGAAATGAAAACACATGACTACACAAAAGCTCGCACTTTAGCTTTCACAGCTGCAAACATCATCCTAAGTGAGAGCAATCCAAATGCCCATCAGCTGATGAATGGATGCGCCAAATGTGCCTGACCCATACAAAAGAGTATTATTCAGAGATAAAAAGGAGTGAAGCACACAGAGCAGCAGTTCTCAACCTGTGGGTTGCAACCCTGGCAGGGGTCAAACAACTAAAACACAGGGGTCGCCTAAAGCCATTCCCAATCATAACTGTAGCAAAATTACAGTTTTGAAGTAGCCACCTAAATTATTTTTTGGTTTGGGGTCACCGCAACATGAGGAACTGTATTGATGGGTCACAGCATTAGAAAGGTTGAGAACCACTGACATAGAAGATACAACATGGGTGAACCTTGAAAGCATTACACTAAATGAAGAAAGCCAAACACCTAAGTCACGTATTATATAATTTCATGTATATTCACAATAGGCAAATCTATAGAAACAGAAAATAGATTAGTCCTCATGGGGAAAATGAAGGAAAATGAGAACTGCTAATTGCTTTCTGGGGCAATAAAATGTTCGAAAAACAATTATAGTTATGTTGAGATAATTCTATAAATATACTAAAAATAAAAAATAAACTAATATTTTTTAAGATTTAAAAGATAGACCAAGGGCCAGGGAGATAGCTCAGGGGCACAAGTGCCTGCCTGGCAAATGCAAGGTACTGAGTTCGAACCCCAGTCCCACCAAAAAAACAAAACAAACAAACAAACAAAAAAAAAAAAAACTTAAAACAAACAACAACAACAACAAATCTTTGCCGGGCGTGGTGGCGCACGCCTGTAATCCCAGCACTTGGGAGGCTGAGGCAGGAGGATTGGTGTGAGTTTGAGACCAGCCTGGACTACAAAAGTGAGCTCAAGGCCAGCCTGAACTGCATAACGAGACCCTGTCTCAAAAAAAAAAATAAAAAATAAAAAATAAATAAAAGATAGACCAATTTACACTATGTAAACTTAAATCCTGAGTTTTAAAAATACACTACAAGGGCCAAGTGTGGTGGCGCACACCTGTAATCCCAGCACTTGGGAAGCTGAGGCTGGAGGACCGATGTGATTTCGAGACCAGCCTGGGCCCCGCCCCCCAGGTGCACAGAGATGGCAAATGAAGCTGGGTCTGGTGGCACTCAGACCTGTAATCCCTGCTCTTGGGAGGCTATGGTCAGTGGATCACCAAGAGTCAAATCTAGTAGAGAGACCCTGAACATCCTTGTAGATACTTCCCTAAAATACAGAAAATAGGGCCGGGCATGGTGGCATGCACCTGTAATCCCAGCACTCAGGAGACTGAGGCAGGAGGATCGGTGCGAGTTCGAGACCAACCTGGGCTGCAAAAGTGAGTTCAGGGCCAGTCTGAACTGCCTACAAGACCCTGTCTCAAAAAGACAAATAAAACAAAATATAAAATAAAATACAGAAAAAAAAAATGAAAATACACTACAAAGCTGAGCACAGTGGCTGATGAATATAAACTCAGAATCCTGGTTGGCTGAAGCAGGAAGATCACAAGTTCAAGCTTAGCCTGAGCAACTTAGTTCCTTAGTGAGATCCTGTCTGGAAAAGTTAAAAATTCCTGGAGATATAATCTCAGTGCAAAGGTCTTCCAGCACTACATAAGTACCATATAATAAACCAGAAGATAAAATTATAAGACAATTATGAAAAGCTGAATATTGAATATCAAATAAAGGAATTATAACTTCTTATAGGTATGATAATAGAAATGGGTTTTTAAAAAAAGAATTCCTGCTTTTTTATTTTGTTTTGCTTTGTTTTTTGAAACAGGGTCTCACTACATAGCTCAAGCTGTCTTAAACTTGCTATGCAGTTCAGGCTGGCCTGAACTCAAAATCCTCTCGCCTTAGTTTCTCAGAATGCTACAGGTACAGGTGTGTACCATCATACAGAGCAAATTCCTGCAATTTGGAGATCTGTATCAAAATATTTAGAGATGAAATGATACAGTGTTTAGGATTTGCTTCAAAATAACCAGGGAAAAGCATGGAAATTAGGGATATACTTAAGTTACCTGAACGGGAAACTAGCAAAGCCAGATAATGGTGCGTGTAGTTTGTTACACTATTCTTCCCTTTCTATGATATTTGAAAGTTCTTATCTAAACATGAAAGGAGAGGACAGAAGAAATTAAGTATCTTCCTGTGATATTATTTTACTAAATTCCAATTACAGTATCAATCTCACAAGTGAGGAAACTCACTTCCAAATGCAATCTCAAAACAACTAAAAATACTCTTGGACTTCCCATTCCATCCTTAGTGACTGCTTTTTCTGTCTCAATTACAATCCTTCCAAAAGAAAGCTTTCATCCTTAATGCTTTCTCCATTTGTTGGTCTCCTTTTAAATTTGTTTAAGTCTTAATGATTATTAAGTAAATTTTAAAGCATGCTGAGTTTTTTT
>PVJA010023381.1:0-33063 GCA_004027025.1 Myocastor coypus | reverse complement strand
CCCAGCTCCAGCTCCCAGCTCCCAGCTCCCAGCTCCCAGCTCCAGCTCCAGCTCCCAGCTCCCAGCTCCAGCTCCCAGCTCCAGCTCCAGCTCTAGCTCCCAGCTTCCTTCTGCAAACCTGACTGCTTTTCTTCTCCATGCTATGAGAACCTTCTACCAACTTTCGTTCAGTCCTCTTCTCATCCAAAGCTAGAACAAGCAAGACTTTGTTTCTTTGTAACCAAAAGAATCTTAACTAAAGCAGACCATCCTCAGAGTAGAGGAGTGTGCCTAAACTTGTACCAGACATGCTACATTCGAGCTTGAGACTCCCGCTGGTTTATGTATAGCAATAAACATAGCTACTAATTTCGGAACATTTTCTTCCTAGCATATGGTGTGTACAAGTTTTTACACTCGGCGTCAATTGTTCTAGCAGCCAAGAGATGTATTATTACTACCCTTATTGTACATGTAAGAAGTCTGGGATTTAGAGACTCTCGGTAAAACTGTGCCCAGCCATGCACTTTCCAAGTGGCACACTGGCCTGCAGCCATACCACCCTGAGCGTGCCCCGTCGCGTCCCAGTGGTCCACTTGGCATCTAGTCTGGCTTGCGCTGTTCTTCTTCTTCTTCTTTTTTTTTTTTTTTAATGCATTTTAGTACAGGGTCTACAGGGTCTCGTTGCACAGGCCGGACTCGTAGTGATCCTCCTGTTTTCAGCCCCCTAAGCGCGGGGATTACAGGCATGCACCACCACACCCAGTCTCTGTCGCCCGCACCCTGGGGATGGGGCCGGCATGGCAAGCTGGGATTGAACTGCAGCTGCTGCACTCTGCCTGAGCAGGCACTTTCGTCCACCGGGCTATCTGGCCGGCCCTTGCACTGTTCTAACCATCTCTGAAATGTGGTTTTTGACACCTGACTGAAAGAATGAAGCTCCGTCAGTGGTATCTGACCTCGAGGCCTCCAGAGGCTCTCGTGGGAATGGCTGACCTCTCGGTGCCGTAACCCGACGGGGACTGCCGCGCTGCTAACTGCGGGAGGTCAGCCTGACTGCAGGAAGAGCTGCCTGACAGACTAGCAAGCCGGGTGCCTGGCGGGTGACGGCACACAGGCCAGAAGGCTGAGGAGGAAGATCAGGATGGCAGCTTCGCCTCCTCCTCCTCTCACTCATTCCTACCTTTCCTCTCCTCACTTTCTGATACATTTCTTCCTTCTTCCAATTTTACATGCGTGGATGTGGTCGTAGGAATAGCTGGTTGGAAGACGACGCTGTGTGTTACAACAAATACTGTGAAATTCCTACTTGCTAAGTGAAAATCTGTGTCACTTGTTTTTTTCTGCTTGAATTCTAATCTGTACTTCCTCTTAAAAAAATAAAAATAAAGGTGTTTCATTTGGAAGCACAGTTACGTTTCCAGGAAAGGCAGGTAGGTATCTGCTGTTGCGCTCGGCACATTCATGTAAGACTCCGAGGAGAAGGCAGGCATGGAGGAAGGCAGCTGGTGACCAAACGTGACCCAAAAGTCATGTTCTTAAGTAGAGCTGTAATTACAGGGTTCCTGAGACATGGACTGTACAGCTAGGGCTTCGTCAGCACTTAGCGAGATTCCTTGTTCCCTTTCTACGCCCAGAGTGGGAGACAGCTATTTCTGTGTGAAAACTGCTTTTTAAAGCACAGGGTTCATCCAGCACATCTTACCACCAGGGAAGGAGCTGGGCGGCCTGTGTGCCATCCGGGGAGGTGAGTGTGGAGGCTTTGGTCAGCTGTGACCTCTGAGCAGTGGGGACTATTTAGCAGGTAGAAAGGTGAGGCCAACAGGAAGTGGCCAGCCAGATTCTGAGCCGGGCCAACACCCCTCTCCTTTTGCAGTGTGGTATTTCTAACTGCGCTCACCAGTCCCTAAAGTCATTCCCCGGGCTTCAGAGTGCTGAGGGGTAGTTCTGAGTCTGCAGGAGAAGAGAGCTCTGAGGGCTGAGAAAAAGCCTGGGAAGAGGCCTTAGCCATGAGGTCCGTGTCTCACCCAAGGCCACAGACGGCTTCTCGTGTGAGACCAGGCCTCCTCACCGGCCAAACCCGCGCCCCGGGGTCCTGACCGCTGCACTCTTCTTCACCCTCCAAAGAATAAACCTCAAGAATTTCTTTCCCCAGTACAGTCAATATTTGCAGTGTAACAGACTAAAAAAGTCTGAGGCTTCATTAAATTTTAAACAAAGCTCATGTTTACCACTTATTCTTAGTTTCAACTTGTCAAGTTCGGGAGAAGTAATATTTATCCCTCCTGTGGGTTTTTTGAAGACACCATCCATTCTAAGCCAGAAGCAACCAGTCACCTTGTTCCTGAACTGAAGCAGTGATCTAATAGGAAATCTACTGTGTTGTTTTGCCCCAGGGCTTTTTCTTAAGCCATGAAATAGCCCAGCTTTTAATAAGATTATATTACTGAGGCAAAACCTAGAGACAAAAGCCAGTGACCAGCAGAGATCAACACACTAACAGTTATTTGTGGCATGAGGCGGTGTGTAACTCAGGCGCACTTTCAGGGCTGTCACTGCCAAGCTGCTGCAGCGACTGTGGCGGGCTGGCCACCCTCTGCCAGCTGTCCAGCTCACCAGCTCAGAAGCCAAGCGCACACCTTCTCGGGAGACTCCCAGAGAGTAGCTGAAGGAGGGCACAGGGCCGGGCCATTGCTGCCTGGACAGCCTTGCCCTCGCAGACCCCGTGCTCCAGGGCCATCTACTCAAGGCAGGCACCTTCGTGGGTCTGTGGCCTGCGGGTTGATGGCTCCCCCTGCCCAGTCCTGCTGTTCCTTCTTTCTTCTGGCAAAGGAAGCTCTTTGCTGAGCTTATTGCAATCCTGTGTCTCAGAGTCTACTTCCTGCAGAGCTTGGGGGTTTTAATTTTATTTTAAATAACGATACAGAATTTCAAAACAGGGTGATAAGAAATTGTTATCTTCAAAGTAGTTGCTCAGATTACCAGATGCAGGCAGGCACCACTGATCAAACAATATTATTATTAACTGTTCATTTCAATAAACAGAAATTAGTAGTGCAATTGTCTTAGTTAACTTGTGTGTGCACGTGTGTGTATATATATATATATACTCTGTGGGGTAGGCACCCTCCTTCATCCAGTAGCTGTGGACCTGTCCATGGCGTAACTACAACCTGGACTCAGCAGGGCACACAACACAGGGGGGCTCCCTCCTGCGGCCACACCCCCGGGATGGGGTCTGAACTAGTGTCCAGGCTGGCTGACCAAAGGAATGACGGATTGACAGCCAAAGGCTCGGGTCCTCCTCTCCCCGGTGAGTCAAAGGGGGCCTGTGCAGTCCCAGCCCTCCTCGGGCCAAGCCCCTTTCCCTGCCTGCAGTGGGAGTGCAGGAGGCCAACCTCAGAAAGGAAAACAGAAGCGGCCCGAAAGTGGGGGGGGGGGGAGGCTGGAGGGAGAGGGGTGAAAAACAGAGAATGCAGAGGAAAGGCGTGAGTGTGGAAAGAGGCAGAGGGGGGTTATGGAGAAACGAAGGAAGGAGCAGTGGCGGAGAAGGAAAAGGCAGAGGGCAGGGTTGGTGTTGGCTCCCCGGCCGGTAGGCAGCTTGTTCCAGCCAGCTGAGACGAGCTGGCGTGGTGCTGGGCGCGTGAGGCCCACCTGAGGGCTGTTGCCAGTCCCGTAAGAGGTGGAGCTGGAGAAGTTGGTGGGAGAAGCTGGTGGAAGCTGCTAGAAGCTGCTGGTGCCCTTGGGCTGTCCCACTGGAGGACCTTGTCATGCCGGCTTTCCTGATGACCTTAGCTGCTCTCATTGGAGGAAGAGCTCGGGGCCTCACGTTGCTGAGGATGGCTGTGGTACTCTTCAGGGAAGCTCTGGTCCTCATCTTGAACATCGCTTCCTGGTTCCAGAGGGGAAGATGGCGCACGGCTCAGCCTCCTGGAGGAGCTGGTCATGATGGGTTTCCTGACAGGAGCGCAGCTCTCCTCATTGCCAGAGGAGCTCGAGACCTCACTATCACTGAGGATGGCTGTGACACATTTCAGGGGAGCTCTGGGGCTCACTTAGAGTGTTGCTTCCTGGCTTCAGTTCGGATCCCTCAGCCTGCTGCACAGATCCTTCATCCCCCTGGTGCAGACTTCCCAGCTCCCACCACTGACCTGGGGCCTTCCCAGCCCAGATCCAGGAAGCCAGGCCTGCAGGAGACTTTGTCATGGGCTCTGGGCCTCCAGGAGGACTCATGCAGGATATTAGGATCAAAAACCCTCAGCCGGATTCTTTGGTCTTTAGTGCTAGACAGGTTTCCTACACTCTGTACATGATTCTTTAGGTGACTATTATGAAATGATGTTACAAAGTAAGTCCTATATTATATTTTTGAAATCCCCTAACCGTAACAGTGATGGCAATTATATGTGGACATAGATATGCAGAAATACATAGGTACATCTCATGCAGTCAACACCACGACACATTTCAGGATCATCATATTAACTTCACTACTAAGCCCCAAATCAACTTTAAAAAAAGACATCCTTTCCAAAAAAAAAAAAAAAAAAAAATGCTTTCTATAAGGAGGGCACAAATAATCATAGAATTATTTCAAGAATGTTAATTCGAAAACTTTTGAAATCTGCACAATAAGGTGCTATTACTCTTTGTTTTGCATTAGTAAATAAGATTCTTAAGTAAAAACTACATTTTTTTTAACTCCCCAAGTCCCTTGGAAATTGTTAAGCGTTCAATAAATAGCTGGCAAATTAATGCGTGATGGACCGAGAAACAGGCACATTGAAATCTGGAGGTTCTCAAATGCTGTCCCCTGGCTGCAACTTAGGCCCCAGAACAAATGGAGGGGACATTTGTCTCTGGCTTCCTCAGCTTTCTCTGGGGACACTTTCATCCCTTTGTGGTCCCTCCTTCCACCCCACCCCCTGAGCCGTTTTTCCCACTTCCTGTGTCGTAAAATCTCCTTTCGAAGGACAATTTCACACTCCTGCTAGAGCTGTAAAGGGCTGGTGGAATTTAGTGGTCTGTTCTTCAAAGGGCTCTTCCAAGGGCATTTGAAGGAGAATCTAAGGAAGCAAAGCTTTAAAATCACAAAGGAGAGCATTTACACCTGCAATTTCTGGCCTAAGTGAGCTGGCCCTGGAAGCGGAAGAAGCTCACGTCTTGGGTCTCCCTGGAGGGAGGCGGCCGCCTTCGTGCACGGCCCAGGTGCCAGTGCGTGTGGCCAGGCAGCCAAATGCTGGGAGTCCTGACCCCTGCACCCCTGACGGAAACCAGGCTGCTTAAGACTGATTTTATTTGTTTACATTTTACATTCTTTTTTTCTTTTGGGAAAATAAGGAGTTATCCCTGCTCTGTGGAGCCCTCTGAAATCCCGGAACGCTGCCCAGAGCTTTTGGTGGCCTCTCTGAAAGGCACAGGTTCTTGCTATTCTGCGACATCAGGAGATTCCTCAGCAGCTGTGAACAAGATGTTTTATTAAGAAGCTAACATTCCGCGCACATGTGAAGGTGGCTCGATAAAAAGCTCATTAAGAGATCAGCGTGGGCCTCACTAAACGGTGGTAGTCTCTTCCGCTGTCATTTCCTGGTGAGGAAAGTCTCGCTTGTTTAAGAGACCCCCAGGTGTCTTCTGCTTCTAGGCCGAGCTGGCATCTGGCCTGCCCTCCCTAGTGGTGGGACTCTGGGTGGCTGAGGACAGCAAGGCCTGCTGGAGGTACTGGCTGAGGCCACGGGCGAGGAGGAAAAGCACCATGATTGTCAGTGTCCACCATGGGGAGGGCCACAGGGAAAAGGGCCACGCGCGCACTCCCTCTTCTCTTGGTAATGAGCCTGCTGTAACTCAGAAGAACCAAGCGGCTCCTCAGCATAGAGCACCAGACCAAGTAGGACCGCATCAGCGCTTCCCCCTACCCCGATGTTGGGTGACAGCGATGGGGCCGCGGTGAGCACCGAGGCTTCCATGCCGTAGGTTTGCTGCCACGTCATGGGTGGCAAAATGAGCCGATCAGAGCCTGTGATACTTAGCTGAGGATTGCACAACCAATATTTGATTTTTTTTTTTCTCAGAATTTCAGGTTGAAAGAATTCATAGTTTCTAATAATTATCTTGCAAACATGAGAGAAAAACAGGTGAAAATGGAATCAACCGCACGGGAGTAGGAACAAAGTTAACAGGCAGGAGCTCCGGAAGGAAGGCCCATCGCTGAGCCCTTCTTAAAATCAGACATATGGGCCAGGCCTTGAAACAAAAAGTAAAGAAATGCAGCCGCCCACTCACCTAAAGTTAAGCCTCAGGGATTGATATTCTAAATGAGTATCAATCGCCCTAAAAGAGCGTGAACCAATCAGAAACTCAGCCCCAACAGAAACAACCCTTATTCCATATTCCCTATTCATGCCTGCTGGCTCCGTGACTCGCTTCCCAATTTGCTTCCGATTTAATCAATTTTGCCTGAACAGTGATACCTGTAATCTCATTGGTCGGCCATGACTTTGTCCCACCTCATGACCACTGAAGCAAGTTCCCCTAGTTTCACCCTAGGTCGGCCTTATCGCATGGTTTTGCCCTACAAGACCCCTAAAAAAGACAATTTCGGGGGCAACCCACTAGGGTCCCCCTTCTGTTCCCCTCTTGGACAGAAGTTTTCTTTCCCAATAAATATTCTATTCTTAAAAAAAAAAAAATCAGACATAAAACCATATTTTTTTGCTTTGATTAAACTAATTTGGGCTAGACGTTGGATTAACTATAATGTAAGCCGTCCCGTGAGTTAGCCATCGGTGTTATTCGTTCTCTGACTGTAACCTTCACACGGGTCAGATCTAACATGTACCCCCAACATGTCACATTCAGCTTGGGACCTGCAGGGAAGGGCGGGGCCCTGGGGTTCTCTCTGTCCCCGCCCCTCCTTCCTGTAGTTCCCAGCCTGAGGCAGCCAACAAATGGGACAGAGAACCCGGAGATGAATCCATACGCCCACAGTTGAGCGCTCTTCAACAGGGTGCCAGCAATATGCAATGCGTGGGAATACTGGACAGCCATGCAGCAAGAAGAGAAGCGGGACACCGATCTTACACCGTAGGCAAAACCCAACTCAAAGCCTGCTCCATGCCTAAACACAAGATAAAAGCCAGGAGACTCTTAGAAGAAGGAAAGGGGAAAACGGTGTTTCGGTGTTGCCGCTGTTCGTAGCAGTAAGTTCAGGGACTGATGCCAACACCAGAAGCAACAAAATAAAAAATAAATATGCGAAGCTCTATCAAAATGAAAAGTTTCTGTGCATCAGAGAAAATAATCAAAAGAGTCAAAAGGTGAACTACAAAGAGGGACAAAATAAATAAAGAGCTCTAACTCAATTTTTAAAAGCTAATAACTCTATTGAAAATTAAGCTAACAATCTGAACAAACACTTCTGAAAAGAAATACAAATGCCCCACAGATATATAAAAAATTGTTCATTGTCACTGATCATTAGGTAAATGCAAATAAGAATAGCGTTGTCAATCTACCTTGTTTAAGGAAAATACTTATAATCTGGACTGTAGGTCCTATGCCATAAGGCCTAAGACAGCCTTAAAAGAAGAAAGCATCTGAAAAAGCCTTGCAGTGGGTGATCTATCACAGCAGGCAGGTCTACAAACAGTGTCCCCAGCATAAATCTCGTCTTTGGTGAGACTATGGAGCAGTTCATTGGGTTCTTCTAGCAATTTCCAGGCATGCCTTGAATACTGACACCTTTGTACCAAACCCTTTCTATACTAGGAAGACACACACATGCACACATGCACATACGTGTGGAAATATACAAACAATTTTATAACTTAAAGCAAGCACTGAAAAAACGCAATAATCAGACAATAAGAAATTATCAAGGGGCTGGGGAAACAGCTCAGTACAATAAGTGCTTGCCTGGCAAACGCAAGGACCTGAGTTCAATCCCCAGTCCCACAAAAAAAAAAAAAAAAAAAAAAAGAAATTATCTAAACTTTCTAAGTGCATATGTTTCTATTGGTTAATTATTCTACCAAATATGCTGGCACTCCCATTCACGTGAATCATGCTAGTGGTCTTCTGAGTGTCCCAAACGCTGGCCTCTGTGCGCAGTACACAGCATCCCTAGTTAGTAGAAGTGAAGTGCCCGGCACCGCTTGACATAGCTGATGCAGGTGCAAGAGGAATTCGATTCTGAACGTTTCAGTGAAATAGTTATCTTAAAAGCAACTCTCTCCCCCTCACCAAAAAAATGCTTGCCTCGAATTCTGTATAATAAATATGCAAGTAAGAAATGATTCTATTTTATTAGCTGCTTTCCTTGGATAATTTAAGTTTTGTTCAAAACGGTTCCAGACACCTAGAAAATTATCAAATTGTGCTAGGAAACAGGAGTAGTAAAAGTAATGCCAAGCTGACAGATCGTGAGTGGGATCGGGGCACTCTCACCCTACTAAGACCTGAGTCCGTCCAGCACAGTGGTGACCCCTGAGCCGCAAGAGGCTGAAGCAGGAAGATTGCGAGTTGGAGCCCAGCTAAGGCAATTTAGCAACTTGGCAAGACCTTGTTCCAAAAAGCCAAATAAATAAACAAATAAATAAATAATAAAAGGGTTTGCCGTGTAGCTCAGCGCAATGGGCCTTGCTTTGGATCCCCAGCTAGAGACAGCAGCAGAATGAGTCCATTCCCATCCCGAAGAGCAGGGGATCTTTCTCTCCAGGACCCTACCCATGTCCAGCCCCCACACACACATCACACGCTGCCAGGCTCCTGACTTCTATGGCAAATGAATGTTCAGCCCCGTGCCCTGGGATGAGCAGCAAACCACACCAGTCTGCCCCCTTCCCACACACACCCTGGTGCGGAGAGTGAAAGCTCATTCCAGAAAGAATATCACCCTTGGGCTTCTGCCAAGATCAGGCTGCCCTTTCCAGTAAAGAAAATTCTGCAAAACTTTTGAGCCATTAAATTTAGGCAGATCAGTGTCATTAGAAAGTTCCAGCAAATATAATTGAGTCTCCTCCAGAGAACAGTGATTTCAGCTAAAAAATGAAGCTTACATTCCATCTTCAAAAAGAGAGACAGCAGGAATGCCAGCAATCCAGCACGCCCTTCCCAAGCAGGGATCCCACCCCGAGGGAACCCTGGGATCCTGAGCTGTGGAATTTTCCACCCATTTATCCCCTGCTTTTCGGTCTTCTTTTCTCCAAAGTGTCAACTGGCTCTTCTGGGTCACCGCTGTACGCATCTCAGGACTTCTCTTTTAATTGGCGTAAGCCACATGCATTATTCATCAGTTCAGTTTCATCTGAAGAGAATCCAATAAAGAAGCACTTTTGTTTTCCAATGAAATATTTAAAACCACTTTTTTTCCCCACAAGAGGCTAGGCAGAAAACTCCGCCCACAATCTATGCAGGGACAAAAGAGTTTGCCTTACGAACACATGTGTGGGCTGGGTTTCACCAGCTGTACACATGTTTCTTTCCTGTTACTCCTCGGAGTACTTGTGTGTAAACATGTAACAAACCCAGTGTTTTTATTCATTCGTGGCTTCTTACACACCATGCTAATACCAAGAACATTCTGTGCCTCTCCTGGCAAATATGGACTGAAGTGGGCACTTTGTTGACGTCTGTGCTTCACCCTTGATAGGAAGCCTGCACTTACTGCAGAATTTGATTTGCTCCAACTATAAATACAGTGAAGCAGAAAACTCAAGGTAATCCCCTTGCCTGTGGGTCACTGATTGAAGAACCTGGGTTTGGGATCATCGTGGCTCCCACTTGACAGGCCCTTCTGTCACTGGGAGAAAAGAGCTGTGCCAGGCCACACACACACACGCACGCACGCACGCAGGCACGCACATGCACGCAGGCACGCATGCGCCCCTGCCTATTCCACAGAGTCTACATCTGATAACAGGGGGAAGCTTTGTCAGCCCTGACTCTGGCCATGTTAGCTTCTGCACTAACCGGAAGCGGCTAATCTATGTGACGCCAGGATAAGCCTTTCTTCCAGGAGGGCTCGCCAGCCCCTGCTCTGTAAAGGTTGTAGCAGGGAGGAATATCCACTTGTCCTCATGATCTGCCCAGCTTTCCAGGACTGAAGAAATAAGTCCTTAAATAGTCACCACTAACTACAGCTCAAAACCCTGAGTCAGAGGAGGAACATGGGAAATTAATGTCCCCAACGTTAAAACCAAAGTCACCTTAAGAAGGGGATAGGCATGGCTTTCCAGGCAAAGCAAGCGTTCTCAGCATCCCCCTCAGCATCTGAGGAGCCAGCACTCTCCTCACAGTGGCTCACACCAGAGGCCAAGTTCAAGCGAGAGCTCTGTGTGCGGGAGGCGGAGGGAGAGAACGCAGTGGCTTGCAGAGGGGCAGTGGTGCGGCCTGCACTGAGTGAAGACTGGATTTATCGCTGTGGGGGAAGCGTCCCTGCACTTGGAAACAACTGTGTCTGTCTCTTTCCTTATCCATCCATTCGATATGGTTTGAAACTTTCTTTTACCCCAGTTCTTTGGTTTGCTTCAAAGCCTGGCAACACACCTCATAAAACGCACACACAGAAGAGTGCAATTTTCAAATTTTTGCTGTTATTGAAAAACTCACTGATTCCAAGTCAAGGAAGCTGTAGTTTGCGATGATTCCACTCTGAATGCTCCAAAAAGCAGCGCTGAACACCGGCCAGACACCGTGAACGACAGGCAGGGATCAGACTTCATAGGAGGGGAAAGCGCTCTGGGCTCGGACCCACACAGGGGACACACTTTGGGCCCAGGCCTCCCCTGAGCTCCTCAGATGCTGGTACAAGGGCTTAGGGGTTCACCTGGTGATGTCAACCACTTTCCTGCCCCTGTTCCAGGTTGCCCTCGGGTCATCTCAACTTGAATCGGTCTGTAGAAACAGGCCGGGGTAATGGGAAGGGGGTGGGCCTCTGGACCTCATGTGCCTTGGAGCGGGACTTGGTCTGACCCCGTGACAGGGTCTGCTCAGAGGAGCATTTTGAGCAGTGAAGTAGAAAAGGATTTGCTGGAGGGGCTGGTTGCCTTCCCTGTTTTCCCCCAAGCAAGTCAAACATTTTAAAGGGTTAGTACATCTTATGTTTCTGTATAACTAACTATGATAATGACACAGGACTTTTGCTTATCCCCGGGGTAAGGTGGCTGAGAATGGAGTAGGGTAGGGCTCTACAGGACCGCCCAGGTTGGTGAGGCCCACAGTAGAACCTGGTAGATACCCAAATGTGTAGGACTAGAGAGAGCCCTGGGACTGGATAGTTCATCTCGATTGCTTGGAATGTAAAAAACTGATGTTCAAAAAGAAGAGAATCTTTACCAGAAAGCAAAGAACTGAAAGACTAGTTATTACAAGAAATACCACGCCAGGTCCGGGTGTGGGGGTGTACCTGGTAATCCCAGCACTAGTGAGGCAGAAATCAGGAGGATCACGAGGCATCCGAGCTGCACAGTGAGACTCTGCACGGGAAGAGAGAGAGAGAGAGAGAGAGAGAGAGAGAGAGAGAGAGAGAGAGAGGAGAGAAAGAAAGAAAGAAAGAAAATAATCATCACAAACATTTCTAATAAAAAATACGAACATGACTTGCTGGTATTTGCTGGCTGTGTTACCTGACACAAGCTACCTGACTTCTCTGGGTCTCAATCTCATCAGGTATAAAATTGAGATGACAGTGCCTGTCTCACAGGGCTGCCAAGAAGACCAAGTCCCTGCCTGCGAAGCCCTGGAAAGGATCCTAAAACCCAGAGTCGGGTGCCTGCCCTGGGGGTGGGGATGGCACAGCATGTGGTGCCAGGGATCGAACCTCGGTCCCTGTGGTTGCCTAAGCAGGCACTCTAGACCACTGCGCTATCTCACTGGCCCACTGGGTACACTTGAGCTGTCACCATTATTACTGATGTTGTTATTATTTAGACCACTACTGTTGATAATCCAGAAAAGCCTTGCTTACGCACATGCGCACACTCGCGGAGGCGCCAAGCTCTGCCCCATGTGCGGCTTGTAGCGTGGCACAGGCCTGGCGCACTTCTACTCTGGCCACGCGGAGGATGCAGCTGGGAGTCTCGTCTCTCCAATAACGGCCAGTCATGTTTGGAAACATGAAGGCCTCCATTTTCATAGCACACTAAAAACCTTCAAGAATGGAACTGTAAGCCCGATCTTTCTGAAACTCCAGATTTTATCTTTCGGGAGCCTGAGTCCTTACTTGGCCGTTTCTAAGCTGGGTGTAAATAACTCTGCACCTGAAGTGCTGTAAAAATTAAAACTACTTGAGGGAGCTGTGTGCATGCATGCTATGGAGAATCATACATTCTTTAAAAGCGCAGTCATCATAATTATAAAACCTTTTTTCTTATCTTGGGATCACTGGGGGTAAAGAAAAGAGAAGCAGTCCCCGATCTCGCCCAGGAATGCTGCTCTGCCCACAGAAAGGGAAGACACTGCCAGAGAGAGTACGCGCAGGAGTGCGCTCAGAGGTGAGCCCGAGCCGAGGCCTGGAGGTGGGGGCTCCTGCCCCCTCTTTTCCCACGGGCAGTTCACCAGGCCTGAACACACCGTCCAGACTTCCTCGCACCCAGTTTCCTTGCCCGAAAATGCTGGGTGCCTTAGAGGATCTCTCCCCACGACTTCCATAATCGGTCATGGACATGTTTGTGTGAATCTGGGCAGTGAATCACTACAGCCTGGTACATTTCAGAAAAATCATTTAATAAAATGTCTGACGAGCAATCCAGGAGACTTGTGCACCGAATCCCAAAACATCGCATGATCAACTTTAGGCAAAGACCCCAAACCCAGGAAGAACATCTTGGCCCCCGTCTTGCCAATCTGCCATGGAGGGAGTCCGTAGTCACACTTGCTTCTGCAACTTTTGCTGGCTTTGGGAGCGCAGCACAGACGCTCGCTGCATGCGCCACACGAAACAGAGTGAAAGCCTACGTGCATGTAGCATCCCTACCCTGTCTGCCTCGAAAAATAATATGAGTGTCTTTTAGCAACTCCCTCTCATTAATCATTAACTAGGCTGGGCCTGGGAGTTATTGCTCCCATTTTGCAAATGAATATCGCAGAGACAAAGAAAGGCAGCAGCCTGTCTCCCTGAGGATGGCGGTCCGCACACTTGGACCTCCCACTTCTGTAGTGAGCCCAGCACGGCCAGCACGCACCACTCGTGTGCTGGCTGAAGGCCAGCATAGCCACCCGGTGCCGGCCTCCTCTCCCTGTTGAGGGCAGAGAGCTCACTGGGCACCAGAGCGCACACACAGCACTCTGGGCAGCTGAGGCAGGAGAGTCACAAGTTCCAGCCCTGTATGAACAGTTTAGTGATGTGGCCAGACTCTGTCTCAAAACTCTAAAAAAAAAAAAAGAAAAGAAAGAAAGAAAAAGAGGGGGGTGGTCGGGATGTGGCTCATGGCAAAACCTGGGTTTAATCCTCAAAACCAGAAAAAAATAAAAATAAAGTCGAAAGCTCTCCTCTTCCCATTCACCACTCCCTGGGCTCCAGGACAGAACTGGAGCCATTTCTTTCTCTCTATTAAAGATCTATGGAAAAACAAAGTTTCCAGATGGAAAGGATGGACTTACTGGTAGCGGCATCCGCCCCACTCTGTGGCTTTTCACTGTAAATGCTTTTCCGGTAATTCAGTGGCTGCTCTGCGCGAGCCGTCCAGAGCACTTTCACCAGAGCTATCTTTTCATTCGAAGGTCTTGGTTTATTTAAAAAGGGATTTCGTGAAGGAAGTATCATTAGAGATACGTCTTGGCTGCGCGTGTGTGTACTATCTCCATTTCATAATTTAAAATGCCAGCTTGACATGTATCTTCTCCTGGCTTCAGATGACAATGACACGGAGGCAGCCCAGCCACACAGCTAGCGCTCTAGCAGGAAGAACAAAGACCAGAAATGCTAGGAGTTTTCCAAGAACAATGTTACTGAGTGTTTAGCTCCAGGTAGGAAGGAATCTGGAGCTCAGATATGTCACACTGTCTGCAGGGGGCACGGACACAGTTGAGACGAAAGTTACCCCTCGGGTGTTACTGGGATAAAAAGACATAGAGGTCGCACTGTGCAAGGGTCTTAAAACTAAGCTATGGCTCAGTATCTAATTTAGAGATAATAGAGTGTCACCAAAAGTTGGCCCTGTGGAATAATACCTTCAAGATGGAGGTTACGGTTAACTTACAAAAAACTTAGAGAATTTATTTAGAGCAAGAAGAAAGGAGGGCATGGCGGTGCACACGTGTGAGCCCAGCAGTCGGGAGGCTGAGGTGGGAGCATGACGTCAAGCTTGAGGCCAACCTGGGCTATATGGTGAGTTCACGACCAGCCTGAGCGACATGGCAAGAGCCTGTCTCCAAAACACCATAAAATGAAGGAAGAAAGACCAAACAGCTCTCCCTTTATAATTCAAAATTGGTCTTCCCTCTAATTGATCATTAAAAAAAAATTAAAAATTGATCATAAAAAAAGAAGAAAGGAAGAAGATTGATGAGATAATGCAAAAAGACCAGGCAGAAGATTATGGAAACTCTGACAGGAAGTCTGCAAAAACATGGTGAGGATACTTGGTAACACTAGAGAAATCAGGACGGTGGAGTAGAAGGACTCGGCTAAACCAATGCAGGACAAGGACTTGCTTGAGAGACACAGAAGATCTTCACTGTGGGCCATGTGGCCTCTGAGACACCAGCAGGAGCTTGGAGATGTGTGCTCGGCCAGCAGTCGGACCCTGGGGGCTGAGGTCCACAGGTCCTGGGGAGAAAGGTGTGCTTGGGGTCGAGCAGTGACACAGGTAGTCCTGGGTGTGTGCGAACAGCCAGGTTAGAATCACTAAGCCGCAGGTCCAAAAATGGAACTCAGCAAATAACCAGATTGGTTTCCTAACTGCTGGCCTTTGCCTATGGTCCTATGTGGACCTATTGCCGGTAAACTGCTCTACACGAAGGGCTAGAAAGCGTGCCCTACTGAGTGGCCATTTCCTTCTGTTCAGATATTTCCATGTGCTTTGTAAATGAAACGCTCTCCAGAGAGTTGGTGGCCTCCCCTCTGGAATGCCGCTGAAAGGTTAAGAGAGTCCAGGGCTAACTTTGGCTGCATTGGCCGTTTTGCTCAGAGCTCAGGCCTCCCCTGGCACACCTTCCAGGCAGCTCAACCAATGACAGCGTCTCTGACAGAGTGGCTTCCCAGAGCTGCCGGGTCAACGCGCTCTCCTAGGAGGCTGTAGAAACTCGGTGCTGGCCTTGAGCGCGTATCGTGTCCACCTGTGATCACCTTTCAGGCTGGACTTGTGAGGTGTTTGGTCAGCAGCCGCTAGGCCGTGCGTTCCTAACCTTCCTCTTCACACGGCTGGAGATACTTGGTGAGAGTTATCAGCTGCCGAAACAAATGAATGCCGTGCTGCAACCATAAACCATCTTCTCGGGAACAAATGGAGTGCCCGAGGCTGCGAATTGATTGTCCCACCAAAGCGAGTGAACTTCACTCTGGGAAGGACTTTTGCAAAAGAAGGTATCGTGATTCGGGTCTGGTTGTCCCCCCAGATAGTCATGGTGCGGACTTCCAGAGCTTGTGGGTAATTCGTGATCCAGGGCTGGGTGATGGGGTAAGCGCTGCATCCGGCCGGGGGTGGCTGGTCTGATGCACTCCAAGGAAAGGAGAGAGCTTGCCCTCTGCCTCCCCTGCTGCCACCTCCGCTCCTTCCTATTTGTACCTGCTATTTTCTGCTGCCAGGAACTGCTGCCCTCTGCCATGTGCCTCTCCGCCTTGGAGCCAGCAGAATATGGACTGAAACAACCACACAGACTGTGAGCTTTATTACCTTTGAGGTAATACCTTTATTACCTGTGAGGTTTATTACCTTTCCTTCCGTAATTTGGAGTGTCTGGTAGTTTGTCCCAGCAATGAGGAAAAAGTAACTGAGATAGAAGGGATACTCTAGCTTGGTCTCAGGTGAGAACTGCGCCTACAGGCGGGTGTCTTCGTGGTCTTCCTATAGACTGTGAAGGGTAAGGGAGCCGGCTGAGGGCTGCTACAATAGTTGAAGTGACTTGAGCCAAGGCAATGACAGCAGGAATGGAAATGGGGACAAAACCGTACAACGGACAACGGACGTGATGCGGGTGAGTGCCGGGAAAGCACAAGGCACACAGCGCGCACAGACGTGAGAAGATGCTGCCCTCTCCGGCCCTGGAGGACGGGTCTCAGGTATGGTTTAGGAACCAGGGGCAAGAGCTGGAGTGCAGGAAGAAACTGAGTTTAGCTCGGGATGTAAGTGTGGGAAACTTGGGGGGTGCGCGTGGGGAAGGTCCCCGCAGAGAATTAGGAAGGAGTGGCCGAGGGTACAGGCTTTGATCTTAAATTCTGGCCTGCCGCAAGGATTGAGTGGCTTGGACTCGAACCAGAGCCTAAAGCTCCTGGGCCTCCTACTCTCAATACCTGAAAGATGAAAGTCATGATTACACCGTAGGATTGTTTGGGTATTAAATACGATCGTGTAGGAGAAGCCTAGGGTCTGACACATAGCAGTCCCGAAAGTGAACTTCCCCTGAGGCGCTGTGTTAATCTCCCTGTTCCGTCTGTCGCCTCGCTCCGCTCACCTCCGCACCGCCAAGGTGATCTGGACACGACCGAGATGAGATCCCCATGGCTCCCAGGCCTGCCCCAACCGTGGTCCATGTGATTTGGGGCTCCGCCTCCGCGAACCCCCGCAGCCTCACCCAGCACAGGGCCCCCCACCACCCCCGCTGCTGCTGCTGTGCTCGCGCTCCTGAGCTGCTGTTCCCAGATGCCGCCAGGACGTTCCATGTCCCTTCGTCCTTGTGCTGGTGGCTCCTGAGGTTCGGTCCCCAGGACAGCGCTGGGCGAGCTGTACCCCACGCGCACATGTGCGCGTTCTCTGCCGCACCCGCGTGTGTCTTGTCGCCCTGCACTCTCGGGGTGACGTAATGTGAGCGCTCTAGAGGAGCTGGGGAAGGAACGAATGACCTTGCCAGAAGCGCTGCACCCCAGGAAGACGAAGTGGCCTAACCTGAAGCCCACTCCCACTGCGTCACTCTCCTGCAGCCAGGATGGCAATCGGCAGGAAGCAGGTAACCTTCCTGGCCTGCACTGCCCCTCTCCCCGCAGTCCAGCGAGGTCCATAGTCCAACAAGAGGGTGACTCACTCTCCCACTGTTCAACCCACCCTAAGGACGGCAGATAGAGGTGACAATGGCATCGCTGAAATCCCTGAAGTCCCACTGAGCCGCTGGACTGTGACCCCTACGTATCCCGAAACAATAGTGCATCAGAGTTTCTGCAGAACTGCCATGACAACATAGATACCAGGATCGTAGTTCAGTGTGGTATCCCTACAATACTACAAAAACCACAAGGCCACTCCCCAAATGGATTAGCGATCAACAAGAAAAGTGCCAGGCTTCCGCCGGAGAACAGGCAGCGCCTGGGTTTGCTGGCTCCGTACCCTTGCTCCCCCAATGCCGAGGGCAGTGTCTGCCTGGACGCTCCCTGGGCAGCATCTGCCTGGACGCTCCCTGGAAGCCTCGAGCGGCGTCCACCTGGAAGTGGCAGCCCTCCCGCAGGAAGCTTGCTCTCAAGTCTTTTGACACCTGCACAACAGAACCGCAGAGCAGAGCCGGGTCCTGAGTCTCCCTCTGGGCCCAGCCATGGGCCTGACTTTGTAAGTGGACAGAGGTGGCACAGCTGGGAACAGCTGGGACTTAAACGTTGTCTTCTCTGTTCATGTGCCTGCTGCGAAGACTCTGTTAAGGGAAGGGCATCGCAGCGTCTCTTCACATCTGGCGCAGAGGTCAAGAGAATGGCTTTTCCTTCTAACAGGAATCCAACACAACTGGTTGCGTCATGTTGTCCTCACATTAGTCGTCTAGGCTATCATAGGTGAGCATGCAAAACCGGCTTTAAAAAACGTTATAAGAAATTAAAAAGGAAAAATGTATTTATTTTTTACTTAGGAAACCCTGAGTTATTTTGATTTCATCACTCAACAGCTGTGTGACCTTAGTCAAGTTATTGTAAGCTCTCAAAGACTTAGTTTCCAATTTCCTAAAATGAGGACAATAACCCTGCCTTTAGAAGGTTGTGGGAAGGATACAGGAAGCAAAGCAGAAAGCTAGGTGTGCTCAGTGGATGCGTGCCAAATATTAATCGATGGCCAATAAGAATGGATAGTTGGCAGCATCTGAATCTAAAGCCTTTCTTTTTAATTCTCCTTGCAAGTATTGATCAGACCTCTGCTGGCAGCCGGGTATTGTGCTAGGGGTGTGACAAAAACGTGGAAGGCTGACCCCTGCCCTCCCACAGTCGATTGGTGACTGGACAAGTTCAGGGTGGCAAAAATAAGAGATAAAGTGGGGCAAGTTCAGAGCACGTGGAACATTCCAGAAGGGATGTCAAACATAGCCCAGGACATCAGCACGGCATCTCAGAGGAAGTGACGCTCCCGTGGTGTACCAAGGACATTGTGCAAAGGGCCATCAGGGTGAAAAAAAGCAAGGGCCACACCGAAGCAACACTATTTCCGGGTGCCTAGAAGCGGAAAGCGCAGCACCGCCGAGGCGCCACCCACAGGCGGGAGCACGTGAAGCAGGGTGCTTTGAGGACTTTGTCAGAGACCTCAGACTTTCCATCAGGAATGTGAGAAAAATTTGAGTCCAAAGTGCAGCATTGCGACACCCACGTTTTGCAATGATCAACCTGACTATATGGTAAAAACCAGCTTAGGCAAGTCGACCGCCCGAGCCTATGAGCTGAAGTTCTCTCCCGCAGGGTGTGGACCGGACAGACTCTAGAGGTGTTAAGAAGAGACAGTGACAGGACGTGGCCACTGGTTGAAGGTGGATGAGAGGGCGATGGACAGCAGGCTGGAGGACAGGGGAAGCACGGCAGAGGGCCATGTTGGAGTGCTCAGTGTCCCATAGATGGGCACCTGTGGAGCTCTCTGGTGAGAACATTCAGTAAGAAAGTGACTGATTTGGCCAGGACACCCTCTCACCATCTCCACTGCCGTCTCCGCACGGTCCCTGGGTCCACTGCACTGCCCCGTGGCCCAGACACACGTGACTTCTCTCCCCCAACAGGCCAAGCTCCTTCTGCCTCCGCCCTCTGCATCTGAAGCTTCCCTTCTCTCTCCAGCAGCCTCTCCATCCAGGCGGCTGCCGTCCTGGTTCCTTGTTTAATTCAACCTAAACATCACCTGTGTATGGAGAGTCTCTTCTCCGCATCCGACCTAAGCTCTTCTCAGAAATAGCACTTAGCCACTGCACCCCACCTAGGACCTCCTCAGCACCTGTCCTGGTGGAGAATGACCTTCTCCCACTCATTTGCCCCTTTCTTGTTACACATTTTGCCTCTGCGCTGTCCCCTGCTCTCCACCAGCTGTTGGTGGCTTTGTAAATTTAAAGTCATTAAAATGAAATGTAAAAAGAGGTACAGCAGTGGCAGGGGTTCCATCTCCGGTGTGCTGAGCCAGTGACTGAGACCGGATGTGGTAGTTTGCACCTGTAATCCCAGCACTTAAGAAGCTAAATACAAGAGGATCACTATACAGCCTGGACTCAATACAAGAAAAAAGGGAAGGTAGGTGAGTGGGTCCAGCATTTATTGATTTATTGATTTGCTACAGGGTCTCACCACACAGCTCAGACTCGTGGCAATCCTCCTGCCTCAGCCTCCCCAGCACTGGAATTACAGACGTGCACCAGCGCACCCTGGACTCCAGGGCCAGCACTGTATTTGGCACTGGGGATCAAACCCTGGGTTCTCATGCTTGCCAGGCAGGCACTTAGACTGCTGAGCTATCTCCCCAACCCCTAGCTCCAGTTTAACCAGAAGAAATGCACAGCAAGATGGGCCAGAAGTCCCTGGAGCAGGACATCACCAAAGCATCTCTCCACGGTCTCTTTGCTTCTGGGAACTCAGGTGAGATCAGGCCCAAGAACAAAGGGAAATGGGAGAGGTGTGAAGGCACCACCACTAAGAAAAACAAACAGGGTTTTGGTTAGGTTTGGGGGTCCACGAACCCTCAAAAGCCTGTTCAGTTCTCCTAAATAAGAAAGCCAAAACTCGCCCCCACCTACGTGACTGAAGGAGCAGACGCACAAACATCTGGCAGACACAAACTCCAGCTGGCAGCGAGTGGAAGGGGCCTCCGGCCTCAGGAGGCAGGACCACGTGGCAGCCACAAGGACACAGCCACAGCCGTGGTCCATGGTTCAAGGGTGCTGTTGGCAACTTCCTGGAGAAGGCTGGACCATCTTTTCTCTGCGTTGAGCTGTCTGACACCTCAGGCATTTCACAATAGGAGCTTGCCTCCTCCTCTTCCTGTGAGTGCTTAGTGACAGAAACGATCGCTCAAAAAGTACAGGGAACACTGCCTTTGTTGTGTGAGCGGTATCCAGGATTGAACTCAGGACCCTGAGCTTGCCAGGCAGGTGCTTACTCCACTGAGCTATCTCCCCGGCCCCAACACAGCCATTTTTTAATGGGACTCAGTAGACCCTCAAATGCACAAAATTTAAACCAAAGTCACTCCCCTTCACACCCTGTTTGAGCCCTTTTCACTCAAAGCAAGTTCCCAGTCTTGCTTTTGTAGGTTCACAGACATTAGGCCAACATAAGCCCCCAAAAATCTCTTCTGAGTTACCCTAAATCAAAATTTTTCAGTGGCCTTCAGCCCTGAGCAATGATGCAAGAATACTAAACACACAAGTGAATTCTGTGCCCAGTAGTGAAGACAGCTCTGCTTCCCTTGCTCTGTAGGCTTGACTGCTCCATCCAGGGCTCTGCCTTCATGCTGCTCGCCTGCGCCTGCGCCTGCGCCTGCGCCTGCACCTGCGCCTGCGCCCCCTACCCAGGAGCCAGCGCCCCTCCCTTTCGCTAGGGTTCCTAGCAGTGTGCTGCAGACCCTTGCAGGCCTCTCTGCAGACCCCAGCACCGGCATGCGTGTTCCCTGGTGGGCTCCGCTATCCAGAGAGGCTCTACAAAGCAGGGCTGCACCTCCTTCTGCCCTGCAGCCAGACCCTGACCTGCTCGGGAGGGGCTAAAGCATGCGAGCTGAGGGCAGGGGAGGGGGCCGGGTCCCCCACTCCGGCCACACTGCCAAAACTCTGCAGGTAGATTAAGATTGAAAAAGAGAAAGGGAAACCACAAAAGTATCAAGAGAAAGAAAAAATGAGAGTCAACAAAAAGATGTGAGAAGTTTTCAATAATTTCAAAGAAGTATATAATGTCTTTAAATTTTCTAAATTAAAGATTTCTTAAATCTTCTAAAATCCAAAAGCTGTAGCATTAAGATTGATGGATTCGATTCAATAAAAATTGAGTTTCTCTACATTGTATCTCAGAACAACATAGGAGAGAACAAAATAAACTGTGACTTACATCACAGACTAAGGGCTAATTTCCTCTGTGAATAAAGCACTCTTCTAAATTAACAAGAATGAAAACTGTAAACAGAAAAGGGCAGTAAAAGTTCACACGCAGCACTCTGGAGGATGAGGCAGGAGGATAGCTGTGAGTTTGAGGCCAACCTGGGCTACATAGTGAGTTCAGCCAACCCTCATTGCATACTGAAACCCTGCCTCAAAGAGGAAAACAAATGATTTACATGGATAAAGAGGATATATATATAAGTATATATAACAGCCAGGCGTGGTGATGCATGCCTATAATCCCAGTACGTGGGAGGCTGAGGCAGGAGGATCAGTGCAAATTTGAGACCAGCCTGGGCCACAAAAGTGAGCCCAAGGCCAGCCTGAACTGCATAGCGAGACCCTGTTTCAAAAAGACCAAAAACACACATATATATATATATATATATGTATATATATATATATATATATGTATGTGTGTGTATATATATATGTTTATAGATGTCTTTAGGCGTAGTATATCATATAATGAAGAATAGTATATAATATATACCATTATATATGTGATATATACCATTACATATTTTATAATGCTATATATTACATACACATATATGAAGCAGAGAGTTAAGCTATAATGAAAGGCCATCTCAAAAAAAGATTAGCAATGATTCCAATGTTCAAGCATGTTATATTAACAAGTATATAGGGAAACTGCAACATTCTTGCATTGTGAGAATATAAATAAGCATAACCTCTAGGAAGACAATGTAACAGTAATCATTAAAATTTAAAGTGTACAGCCAGGCGTGGTGGCGCACGCCTGTAATCCCAGCACTTGGGAGGCTGAGGCAGGAGGATCGATGTGAGTTCAAGACCAGCCTGGGCTACAAAAGTGAGCTCAAGGCCAGCCTGAACTGCATAGCGAGACCCTGTCTCAATAAGACAAAAAAAAAAAAAAAAAATTTAAAGTGTACATATTGATGGGACTAGGAATCAACTCATGGCTACTTATACCATAAATATATTCCCACACCCACAGGTGCAAATTCATCTTTGTTTGGAATGGCAAGACTGGAGACCTAAATGCCACATAGATAGATAAATTAGATAGATAGATGATAGATAGATATATAAATAGATAGGTAGATAGGTAGATAGATAGATAGATAGATAGATAGATAGATAGATAGATAGATCATATTCTTAGAAATACATATAGGAAACCAGTACCAGGGATTGGTAAAGAAATTCAATAGCTAAAAAATAAGAGAAGGAAGAAAATCTGCTGCTCAATATACTCGTTGCAGACTTTTTGAATGCTTAACAGATATTAACCAGTCAAAACCATCAATCTCCAACCAGTGAGGTAGCTCAATAGACTAAAAACCTGCCTGGTAAGTGCAGGGACTGGGGTTCAATCCCCGCTACCACATGTGGCAGTGGCCCTGCTCCCAGGGGCACTGAGCTGGCAGTGAGTCCGGGTGTGGTGGCACACACCTGCAATCCCAGTGCCAGCGAGGCAGAAAGCAGGAGGATCACTGAGTCCACGCTGCATCAATCTCCGCAAAAATAATACCAGCGGGACTGACCAAAACTTACAGGACATAAAGAAAGCAGTCTTATGTGGGAGATGTATAGCAGTGAATACTCTGATCAGGAAATCTGAGCGAGCTCAAATAAGCAACTTAATGTCAACCCTCAAACTTCCAGCAAAACAAGAGCAAGCCCAGCCCAAAACTTGTACAAGAAGGAAATTATGAACATTAGAGCAGAAATTAACACAGGAGAAACTAAGAAGACAACCCAGAAAAATTAATGAATCAAAGAATTCTTTAAAAGATTAAATAAAATTGACAAAGTATTGTTCAATCTTATGCAAAAAAAAAAAAAAAAAGGAAAGGAAAGACTCAAGTCCATTCAATTAGAAATTAAAAGTGTGGGGACTGTGGAGATAGCTCCCTTGCACAAGTGCCTGCCTGGCAAGTTCGAGGTTGTGAGTTTGAACCCCACTCCTGCAAAAAAAAAAAAAAAAAGAAAGAAAGAAAGAAAAAAAAATTAAAAATGTGAAGTCACAATAGACTCTACAGAACTCCAAAAGATTGTTGATTTCTATTTTGAGAACCTATATTCTAATAAGAGGGAAAACATACAAGAAGTGGACAGATTTCTAGATATATATGAACTACCAAAGCTTAATCAAGATGATATAAAAATTCTAAATAAACCAATGTCAGTCACTGAAATTAAAGATGTAATTAAAAACCTACCAAAAAAAAAGGGAGGGGGGTCCTGACAGATGTACTGGCGAACCCTACAAGAAACCTGGAAAAGACCTCACACTGCTACTTCCCAAACTACCCACCCCAGAGAACACCCTAACAGGAAAAACAGCTACAAGATGGTCTCCTTACTGAACATAGAGGCAAACCCCCTGAACAATATTCTGGCAAACCGAATGTAGCAAATCATCAAGAGGATTACACAACCATGACCAAGGAGGATTCACTACGGAGATGCGAGGATGGTTCAACATTAACAAATAAAAAAGGTAATGCATCATTTTGACGGGGCCAAGAGCCAACCCCCTATGATCATCTCAGCAGATTCAGAACAAGCATTTCACAAAGTCCAGCACCCATTCATGATGAAAACCTTTGAGAAAATTACAATAGGTCATTCTGATAAAAGCCACCGATGAGAAACTAACAGGCAGCATCATACTAAATGGACAAAAACTGGAAGCTTTCATCCTAAAATCAGAAACAAGACGAAGAAGTCCACTGTTACCACTCTCATTCAGTACAGTCATAGAAACATTAGCTAGAGCAATCAGAGAAGAGAGAAAAATAAAAAGAATAAGGATGGGAATGAGAGAAGTGAAATTATCAGTATTTGCAAATGACAAGATACACTGCAACTACAGACCCCAACAATTCCACCAAAAGAGTTCTAGATTTAATAACCAAGCCCAGTATATCCAAGCTCAGTTGAGCTGGATAGAAAGTCAGCACTCATTCAAAGGCTTCCTACAGAGGAATAACAAGCTCACTGAGAAAAAAATAATTGAAACCACACTTGTTACAGTAGTATTGCCAGGAAAGAAATACTTAGGAATCAATATAACATGAAAAGAAAAAAAACCTCTACATTAAAAACTACAGTACTCTGAAAAAGGAGATTGATGGTACCCGACAATGGGGGAAGAGAAAGAACCTTTCTCTTGCATTGGGAGACGCAATATAGGGAAAATGACCAACTCACAAAACTGTTGTACAGATTTAATACAATCCCAGTTGAAGTTTCAACATCATATCCCACAGAATTAGAGAAGACAATCCTAACATTTATTTGGAGCCAGAAAAGACCAAGAACAGCAAAAAGCAACTCTGGTCAACAAAACCAAGGTAGGGAACTTCACAATCCCCACTTGAAAAAACAGACCTGGGGATCAGTGGAACAGCTTAGAAGATACAGAAACAATTCTGGACATATACCCAGCCACCTTATCTTTGACAAAAGAGCCAAACACTTTCACTGGAAGGAATGTAGCCTCTTTCATAAATAGTACTGGAGGGGCTGGGGAGAATAAGCCCTGCCCTGGCTCAACAAAATAAATAAATAAATAAATAAATAAACAAATAAATAAATAAATAGTACTGGAAAAATTGGCTTTCCAGATGCCCAGGACTAGCTGGGGAGTGGCATAAGTGCCTGCCTGGCAAGCACAAAGTCCTGACTTCAGTTCCCAGTATTGGGGGGAAAAAGTCCACTTGCATTCGCCCAAGACTAACAGCTAGACCCATATCTGTCACCATGTATTAAAGTAAAATTGAAATGGATCAAAGATCTAAGTACTGAAACAAAAACACTAACTCTGCTGGAAGAGGCACGAATTAGAGCTCTTGAAGACATTAGGAGGAATAGGCAAAGACTTCAAGAGCAAAACCACAGCCACATGAGAACCATCACAAGGTATTAACAGTATTAACAACTAGGAGCTCATCTTATTAAAAACCTTTTTGCACAGCAAAAGAAACCACCCACAGAGTGAAGAGAGAGCCCACAGTGTGGGGAAAAAATTGCTAGCTATTCCTCGGACAATGGCCTAACATCTAGAATTTATAAAGAACAACAACAAAAAAAAAAAAAAAAAAACCCTAGATCCTTGAATCTAAAGACCCAGTCCAAAAATAGGCATCTGAAGTGGACACTTGTTGGATGAAGAAAGAGAAATGGCCAATACATATATGAGAAAATATTCAACATCACTAGTCATTTGACAAATGCAAGTTAAAACAGCACTGAGATGCCATCTCACTCCAGAAATAATGGCTATCATCAAGAAGTTAACCAACAGCAAATGTTGGCAGGGCTAGTAGAAAAAGAAACCATTCTCCACTTTGGTGGGAGTATAGACTGGTGCAAAACTATGAATTCAGTGTGGAATTTCCTAAAAAAAAACTAGGACTAGACATTCCATTTTATCTAGCTATTCCTCTTCTTGATATCTTCCCAGAAGAATTAAAATCATCACACCACAGCGATACATGCATGTGTTTAGAGCAACACGGCTCATAATAGCTAAATCTTGGAAACAGCCCAAATGTCTATCAACTGATGAAGGAATGTGACTTTTTTATTTTATTTATTTATTTATTTTTTATTTTTTTATTTTTTTATTTTTTTTTGCAGAACTGGGGATCAAACTCAGGACCTTGGACTTGCCAGGCAGGCACTTGTGCCCCTGAGGTATCTCCCCGGCCCCAGGGTGTAACTTTTTAATAGTTACACTATTAAAATAGTAATATTAATACTACTCTGCCCTAAAGGATAAACCTGAGACATTTCTAGCTGAGAGGAGGTACCTGGACAGCATACTCTTAAAGGAAATAAATCAGACGCCCATGTGTAAATATGGCATTGTTTCTCTGGTGTGAGAAACCAAAAGTGTAAATAAGGACCAAAATAGGGATTGTGAAATAGGAAGAAAATGTTCAAATGAGAAGGGGAACCAGGGGTGAGGCAAGAGAACAGAAAGGAAGGGAAAAGCAAAAATGAGAAAAGAAAAAGTGGAAAGAAGGCTTTTTTTAAATAAGGAAAGAAAGGGAAGTTGAAAGCAGGGTAGGGAAATGGGGTAAAGAACAAGTTATTCCATATATAGGTACAAACTCCCTGTGATGAACCAGATAATTTTGGGTTTTGTGGACCTAAAATGTACCAATAAACTTTTTTTTTTTTTTTTTAAATCGGTGTCCAGAAAATTAAAAAAGAATACCAGGGCCAGGGATATAGCTGGCAACCACAAGGTCCTGAGTTCAATTCCTGGTACCAAAACAAAACAAAAACCCACAAAAGAATACTGCTAACCAATAAAAAAAAAAATTTTTTTAAACTCCTTTAACATTTTTTTAAATTATAAGAAGGCTGTTTAATGTGATTAGTTAGAATGAGCTGTGAAATTTTTCTCAAAATATGAATTCTGGCTAAACATCAGAGCTTCCCATTGTTTGGGGACCAAAAATGAAGACACACGGGGCAGGAGCACGGCCACTCGGGTGAGCAGAGAACAACTCCAGCAAAAATAACCCTGAGCCCTGAGCGCCTTGAGAGCCACAGTCATGAGACCCTGGGTTCCAGTCTGGGTTGTTTGGTTTCATTCGCTTGTAACAGCATCAGCGAATGAAGACAGTCGAAGGTAACGGTTCCTAATTATCCTGCACGGAACTAGCCGAGCCTTTCCTCTGGCTCCCCCGCAAGACAGAAGGCCCAGGCGGCCTCCAGGTTAAATTCCAGCTTGATCCCATCTCGCTCCAAGGCTGGACTTCGGGCCTTTGTCAGCCGCTGTCGTCCAGTAGAGGAAGGGCCTCCCTGGCTCCCGAGGAAGCTCGGGGTGAAATCTAAGTGCTCCGCAGGCTGATGAGCGACTCGGAGTGCTGGAGAGCTGCTAGAACGCCAAGGCGATTGCTTCCAAGACAAGGAAGGGACTTCTCTCCTTTGTCTCCTCCAGCACTTCTGAGCTGTCCCATTAGGAAGCGAGGGCTTACCCTTGCGGCCACCGCCTCCACCCCTCCACCGCAGGAGAAGCTGACTCATACCAAAAAGGAAGTCCTGTTGGGCAAAGCCTTTGAAGAACATAGTTTAAAACATGCACTGAGCACTAGGGTTAATCATTGCCAGTGGGTCAAGAGTGTAATCGAGGTTGGTTAATGAACTCATGATCAGGCTTATTTTAATAAAATTCAGAACCTTGAACTCCAGGTCTTGTGCGAACAGTGAGGCCGCGGGCCCAGCACTGCGCTCTCCATCAAAAGTCAAGAACATCCCACTTGCATGATCACAGAATAAATTACCGCGCCACGTTAGACAGAAGGCCACTTCTCTCGCTTCCTCATCTAATAGAATAAGCCCTCCTCCTCGCAGCAAGGTGGTTGGGAAACTTGTTTTCCTGGGCGTAACATCCCATAAGTCTTGGGAGGGAAAGAGTCTAAAAGAAACTCCTTTACAGGTTCCAGGCCCCCAGGAGACAGTGCAAAGTGTGCATTTTCCTCTGTCACGGAATTTTACACCTATCAATATCTCTATTCAAAGGCACTGTAAAATACACATGCAGCCATGTTTTCCTAATTTCCTTGAATATTTCCTTCCTTTTCTAGACTAAAACAGAAAGAAAAGTCTCTCTCGATGCTTCCCAAAGTGACTGTGCTTTTTCCCCTCCTGGGCGTACAGCCAAGAAAGATTAAACTTGGGAGGGAACTTATATACCCTTGGGCGGCTGTGTGATCCCTGACTGTGGAAGGAGACTCGGAAGATGTGGGGCTCCCAGATCTTCGCAAATTTTGGGACCACCAGGGGCATGGGAAGGGGCAGGCGTGGCGGCCGCTGGGGTCACACCTGGGCATCTACCTCATTCTTACCAACTCCCCAGGGAGCCCAGCATTTACCACATGTAGAGAATCTCTAAATCTGAGGACCCCTAAATCATTTCTTGCCCTAAGAACCACTGATTTAAAAAAAAAAAAAAAAAAGTGCCTTGTCTTCAGACACAGACAATCATAAAAATTCCAAACTAAGAATCGCAGCCTTGCTAGAGGTATTCATGCAGCCTTCTCTTGCTGAATGTTGATATTCACTCCATGATCTCAATAAAGTAAGCAGAGATCTACTCGGTCCCTTATCCTAGGTCTGGCACGCTGCTCCCAAATCTCGCGATGCTTTCATCTGGCTGGGAACATCCGTAGGTTCAAATTCTCCATCTCTTCTGATTCCATCTCCACCATCACGCAGGAGACCTCATCGAAACAGCCATCCGCTCTGCACAACCTTGCCTCAAAGTCCTCTGTCTTCAGGGTGAACTTTTTGACCGTCTGGCTCCAGAAAATGACAGATTTCGATCTTGGCCTCTGCGTTTACAGTGACTCAGAGTTGCTACCTTTACCAGGAGTCGAATATCAGATCTGCATGAGAGCTGCCAGGGGCCAGAAAGAGTAATCCGGGTCTCCCAAGGTGCCTCTACCCCTGCGTAGGCTGAAGGGACTCTGCAGCGGCATGCTGGGGTGATAGAAAGAGAAGAAATAATAGCTTCCTCACAATAGGTACACAGAGGCCCCCAAAAAGGTTGCGCTCCTCTCCAAAGAAACACCATGTGGAATCTCGCAAAAGTTTTTCATTTAATTCCACTGAACTATATTTTGTTTCCACAGAAATTAGACTAAGCAGACTGAAGGCTTGAAAGGTTCTCACTGAACAGAAACATGGTATTAATACGGAGAGTTTGTAATTTGGAACCTTTGGCAAGAGTTGCATCTATCCATGATGGGTGGAAATCTTTCTGAGAGTGAACACTGAGCATGTTCCTTCCGGGACCAACTCCTTTCCCTCAGAGGAGCACTGTGGCCGCGCGGCTGAGACTGATGTCCTCCCACCTCCCCATATGCTCCGGCCCTCCTCCGTACCCCCTCTGTGACCGCCAAGGGACCCCAGTTAACAACCAGGCACAAGAGACACGTATCATTGCTGTCTGTCTCTGCAGTACCTGGAAGCACTGCGCCAGCAGCACCGGGGAAATGGAATGCAAAGCCTTCTTGGCAACACCAAGCAGTGCACCGTCACAACCAGGAAGCCCACGCTTTCGATGTTGTCAACGTCTAGTACAAATTTAACTTAGATTTCAGCAAAAGAGCCGAAGAGAAAAAGAGTCTAGGTGATTACACATCCTCAAATCCATAAAAAGATCAATAGCGAGCACACACATTGACCTGCTCCTCAGGACACTTCCGGTGCTATCCCAGGAGCTGGAAAGCGCTCCACAGAGAAGACTTTGCCCTTCCCCTCTGTGGGGCAAATCTCCTGCGTCATAGACTGGAGTAAACAGCCATCGCCATAGCATCAGTAGGTAATATTGACAAACAAGCTTAGAACCCAGCCCTGGATCCCGCAGAGCACTGCTCCATTCTCAGGGGCTCTCCCTCTTCCGGGAGCCAGTGCCGGTGTCCAGGGTTGAGGTCAGAAGACCCCATGGAAGTGCCACAGCAAAAGGCCTCTCGCGGCAACTTCTGAGGTCTCCTCCACGCCTTATCTCAGTCTAGGCACCTTTTCCTAAGGTCTTTTCCCTGAGGTGGCAAACACAGCTAGCTAAGTCCCTGCCTCTGCACAATGGGCTAGCCTCGGAAACTACGGTAAACAGCTCTACACGCGGGTCCACTCCCTCCGCAAGGGCAGGGCAGATCTCGGAATGTAGATAAAACTGCACTGCTTGAAATGACTAATCCATATATCATTTATCAATTTGCCGGAGAGTTGTTGGGTTTAGGCAGAAGTATGAATTCAATCTGAGACAAAGCAAAGACGCCAAAAAGTCACTGAAGGCGAAGCTAACCCTAGTTAATTCTGCTTCGCCTGGTCTCTAATCTAAATGAATGGCCACCAGGTTTTGAAAATTCTATGATATGTTAACATCGGAAACTTCTAAATAATATATTTAATTTGTATTAAAATAACGATGGGCTCTCATGTACTCTAGCAATAAGCACTTGCACACCTAGTCTCCTCTCCTCCTCACAGGTCATCCTCAAGTTCGCTGTTCCAACCTAGAACTTTCTCTTCCCCGGCCTCCCCTCTCCCTCTCAGTATCACATCCAGTCCTGCAGAAAGCCCAGCTCCCCACGACACTGGTGAGGCTGGCCCTCCATCTCCGCAGATCCTGCCTTCCCAAGCTCAAATAAGATTTTTTTTTTTCGTTTCTAATGCATATCTAAGGACTTTTTTCTTTATGATGTTCCTAAGACAATACAGTATAACAGCTATTTACACAGTACTTACATTACATTGGGTGTTATTAAGACTACAGAGGTGATTTAGAATATACAGGAGGCCACGTGCAGGTCTTACACAAGCTCTGTGGTTCTTCAGAGGAGGGACTGAGCAGCCGCAGATCTTGGAGGCCTCTTGGGGAGGCACCGGCACCGATCCCCCTCCGGTGGCCTCCGGGTGCCAGCTGGGCAGCCTCGCTTCCCCTCCCGCTCCCCGGCTTCCTGTAGCACTATTCTGAGGCACACTGCTCTCCCCCCTTAGACCAGGCAGTGGCTGCCAGTGATCCTGCTGCCCCCGCTGCCCTCCTCAGAGCCACAGCACGCGGCGGCCCGCGCGGAGCTGCACCTCCCTGCCTCCCTACCCCTGGTTCTGCCATACACCAGATGCCTCAGCCTGGGCCCACACTCAGGCCTGAGTCTGGATCTCCTGTGGCTTTGCATCTGTCCCCTGGGGACCCTCCAGTTCCGGGTCTTCACCAGGCACAACAAACTCCTCCCCGCCCCACCTCCCTTGGTCAGCTCTCAGCAGGGCTCCTTCAGTGCCTTGGTGTCTCTGCCCACCGTCCGCTACCCAAAGTTCACCTTAACACTTTTTCTCAAGTAGCTTCCTCTGCCACACTCCCTGTCCCATCTCCCAGGTCATCTCTTCCACAGCAGGGTTCACAAAACTGAAAGACCAAGAGGCTGCACCAGACACGGACAGACCGAATCACACGGCTGAGTCGCAGTAACTGAGTTTTGGTTAGAGGGTCTGTGACCGATTAACTAATTAAGTTGTAACTCATTCTGCTAGTCTGGCTGTATCCAAGTGACTGCTTAGTTGAGGTGCAGCCAATTAAGTCTTTGTTTTTGGTTTTTTAACTACATATTTTGTTTTGGCTTTTTTTTTTTTCATTTATTTATTTATTTACTTATTTTGTCTTTTTGAGACAGGGTCTCATTATGCAGTTCAGGCTAACCTTGAGCTCACTTTTGTAGCCCAGGTTGATCTCGAACTTGCACCGATCCACCTGCCTCAGCCTCCCGAGTGCTGGGATTACAGGTGTGCGCCACCACACCCGGCTCAATTAAGTTTTTCTATGCTTTGCTTTCATTTTTCTATAAGTACTATCTGATAATGTCATTGGCTGGATTTCTCAAAATCTTCTTGGAATCATAAAGTTTTTGGTTTTGCTTTACTTTCCCTTGCTCAGATAAACTTTACTAAGTTTGACTGGCCTAAAACACTTTCCTTTGACCAATTTTGGTGTGATGGGCAGGACCCAGAGCAAGGCACCCCAAGCCGGGGAACCCAGGGAACCCCGGGAACCCCGGGGAACCCCGGGAACCCCGGGAACCCCGTGCAGCACCACTGCATCTGTGGCCGCCCTGGTTTCTCACCGCGGCTGTGGAGCCAGGGAAGTTTGCTCCCAGATTTCCAAGTTGCACAGATTCGTTCTTCAAGCTTGAAGAGTCTGAGCCAGACTGGCTCTAGAAGTCCTAATGAATTGGACTGGGTCCTGAAGGAAAGTCTCAGGAATCTGTGTGGGTCAAGCAAGAGAACAATAACTGAATCAGAATCCGCAGGATGGTGAGATGCCGGGGGAGGGGGCTCATCTGGACCCACAGAGATGCTCACAGCCAGCTTCCGGTGTTGCCGTCATGTTGGAATGTGGGCAGCTGCCATCATCCTGGGTGCTCACGAGGCCTCTTCTGTGAAGGGGTGCAGAGACACTCCAGCACCCTGTCCATCTTCCTGCAGGCCACTAATCCTGGCTACCAGAGCTCCAGCCTAAGGCTCTCACTTAAGCTCAGTTATCACCTGGTATACTCCAGCTCTATCAGTGATTTCCTTGGGGGTTGGGGTGTCTATGTACAAATCTTGGGCAAATGAAACTGAGTCTGTAGGAAACTATATGAAAACTCTAGAGGCACTCTCCAAAGCAAATGGAGCTGAGATTGTATCTAATCCACAATTAACTTATTTTTGCTTTTCACTCTTTCTTCATCGGGAAGACCTTTCTCCCTAGAATGGTATAAGGGTGGGCAGGATTTCTGTCTCAAAATGCAGTAGCAAAACAAACACACACACACACACACACACACACACACACACACACACACACACACAAATGCAGTAGCATTTTATAAATAGAAAATTACTGAGAAATTCAGAGAAAAACATCTGAAAGGCATCATCCAAACTACGAAGAGTAATAATTCCCCAACGGAACAGATAGAATGAGGTGGGGGAGGTGGCAGCCTGGTATCTTCCACTGGCTGCATGAAGGTCCAGATAGGATAGGTAAGTGGGTAGATGGTGGATGGTGGATGGATGGATACATGGATGGATGCAAGGGTGGGTGGGTGAATGGGTGGGTGGGTGGATGGATGG